>OZ026625.1:64651643-64826643 GCA_964020975.1 Hermodice carunculata
AACACACAATAGCATGTACTCTATTTTTATATGTATAACTATGTTATGTCTTTGCATATTTGTAGCATGTGATGTACATGTGTCTTTGTTGTTTTGGTGTATTCATGCTGTCCTTTGGAACAATGCCTGAAATAAAAAGAAAAAGCGAATGAAGTTTATTCATTAAGGACAACGAAAGCTAGCTGGCCTTCGTATCTCAATCATGTATTTACATCCGAAAACCAGTCTTTTTCAGATTTGTAGTTTCCTAATACCAAATATGAATATTTTATGCTGAGTATTGGAAACTTCAGCGGCACATTAGTGAAGAGGTGTCTTTTACACTACATGACATGAGATGCAAAAGCTAATTGCAGATACAAGGTTCAAAGTTTATGGAAATATAGATTATTGTGTAACTTGGGGGGGGGGGGAGGGCGTGTTTGTTTCACCAAAATCTGCGATACTTTAAAGTTTACATAAGTTCAAGGTGTTTTGCAACTGATGGACTTACAGCTTCTGAATAATTCGGAGCTCCAAGACATGAAAAATCACACAGTTACACTCTTATTTTCTACTTGTGACTTGTTTAATACAGATCGGCTGATGCAGGTTGAAGCAAAGCTACTTCGAGAACGATCTCCGCGCTTGCCATTGATTGTTTGCCTCGGTTCTTTTGAGATTTGTTGTTTATAGTCTTTTTTTGGTTTCCGTTTTGTCAATACAGCGTCATTTAAATATTAGCATTCGTTTATTTGTTTGGCCATATTCTTAAACTGTATAGACAAACTTAGCGTCACCAATGTTAACTGGCGCACGGATATAAGCTTACAAGACCAATCGACGTCCCTATTACATTAGCGGCATCAAATATGTTAACCCAGCCGACCCGTATATTTGTAATATATATTCTGAAAACAACGCAGTGGACGATGTAATTTTTTTTTTTCAATTCTTCAAAAGTTTTTCATATTTTCTTCAGTCACCGAGAAGATGGAAAATTGACGGGATTATTTTCACTTTTGACAAGCAAATACATGTAGAAAATATGGATTAAGCTGTGTAGAATTAAAAGGACAATATGACTTTAAATCTTGTATAGTTGAAAGGAACAATATTATCTAGGAACAAAACTGTTTTGTGTCATGCCTTGTGTGTAAACTCAAACTGTGCGAACTGTCATAGACAGCGCAACCCTTTCCTCCTAAAACACATATCCATTTAAAACACAGCTTGAATCAAAATGATGATTCACAGTCAACACAGCGATTAGCAGCCGTGATTACAAGGGACTCAAGCGGATTTGCTGTGAGTAATAAATGTTTTGAAATTTCAATTTTCTAAGACAATGTAAAAGTAATTGTTTTCCCGCAGGACAACTTAACCTTAGGAAAGCTTTGCACTGCATTTTGTCATAGCCAATGAAAAAAGTGCAAATTTTTCGTGCTAATTGCAGGACAAAAGGCAAAACGAGCTGAACTTTTTCAGTTCCAAATTTTGGACTAAGTCAACAGCTTTTCTCGGTGCGCATATGGCGCATTGCGCCCAATCCGCTCCGAGAAAAGCTGTTGACCTGGTATACTCTCTCTTGAACTATACGCATGCTGGTACTTGAATGAAAGGTCTTTTTACGATAAATACGAATCTGGGATCCTAATGATAATTCAGACTAGTTTGACTAAGCTAGATCGACTTTCTTTGTGATTGGTATTGAAAGAGTTAATTGTTACCTTGCTTGGGTCTCATTTGAACTTCGTGGCACAATTAAAAAAACAACAACAACAACAACAACAAAAAAAAAACAAAAAAAAACCCCAAACAAACAAAAAACAAACAAAAAGCAAAAAAAAAAAAAAAAAAAACAAACCAAAAAACAAAACAAAACTGATTTCTCCTAGAAGGTTCAAAATTTCTCGAAATATATTATACTGTTTTGTTTCAAAAGTTAGTTTTTCAACTAATAGTTTCCCACCTTAATATTTGGATCTCCATAATTCACGTAAAAAATTACCCATTCATCAAAGAAAAGTCTCGGGGTTAGATTCTTATTTTCCAAACTTGCATTATTGTTCTCCGGAAGTTTAATTGTTGCTATGGGTAAAATTTACATTGTGCAATTATGAAAAAAATTTCGGTTTTAATTCTTCAAGATCTAAAGACAGGTGTATATTGACAGGGAATTAATGTAGAACCTGTGGTTGAGGAGGTTTTTTGATTACAAGTGTGAAAAGAATCACGGAGTATACATTATTGAACGTGGCGTGACTCACATATAGCAAACAGTTCAACCGTTTGACCCACTTGTTTCCTAAACATACAGATTTGAGAATGCAAAGTAAAATTTCTGGTACCGATGTAAATATTGATGTAACTCTTTACAGATTACCCACTATAACATTTTTGCAACAGTTTCTAACGTTTTTGCATTTCTTAAGTGAGGACATAAGTGATTAAAACGAAACACAACAGGTTATTATGTATGTTACTTTATCTTCAGGATCATTTTGAAGTCATAGATTCTCAAAACACATACTTGTATTGTTTTTTCAGCTTATAAATTAATAAATGAATAGTAATTTATTCTCTGAATCTACCCCTTTACAACGGGGGCGACCGCAGGCGGGATAGAACCTTCGGCGCGTCAGCCATGTGAGTAATTGTAGAAATATATATATGCACTTTCACCTACACCAAACAATCTTACTAAAAGCATTTGACAATTAAAAAGGAAAGATTGTACTATGAGACCACCGCCCCACAGCACAGAGAAAGGACGGGTCTTTGTCGCATCCGTATACATTTGACACCTTTTACAGGCACAGCTGTGATACGAATAACCCAGCATAGTATTAGGCTGGGTCTCTCCCGGCGGACTGGGCCGACCCGAGAGCTCCGAATTATTGAGCCCTCTCGAGTTAAACCCCTCCTCCCGCCTTATGAGGGACTCCTGTAATACCTATCATTGATGAAGTATGAAAATCAGCACATCCATATTACATGCACAAAATATAAAAGATGTAATACGAATAACCCAGCATACAATATTAGGCTGGGTCTCTCCCGGCGGGCTTGGCCGACCCGAGAGCTCCGAATTATTGAGCCCTCGAGTTAACCCCCTCCTCCCGCCTTATGAGGGACCCCGGTAGTACCTATCATTGATGAAGTATGGAAACAGCAGATCCATATTACATGCACAAAATATAAAACATGTTGAAATAAATAGATGTTCAGGTCAGTTCCGGGTGGTCTTCACGAGACTCACGCCTATATCCCCACGCTTCCACCAAATACTGTTTTGAAATTTCGTCAAAAATATTCCATAGAATCTCGCCAAAGTCATAAGCATGTTTGCCTAAAAATAGACATAGTTTTGTTTAAGAGGACGCACTTGAGAATTTGAACCACACGTCGTCAGCACCTTACGACCTTAACATTTTTCTAGTTGGTTGTAGTATTTCAGTCTGATGGAATTAAGACAGTGGCAAAGGAACAAGAAATGGACCAGATCCTCAGCGCCCTCATTACACAAGTCGCATCTTATATCTGAACCATTCCATCTCGTGAGGTCTTCCTGTAGCCCCAAGCAGCCTAGACGGGCTTTAAATGTGAGTCTTGTGCCTTGGAAATTGTTTAAATGTGACATATATTTTTCACCAAAAGTGGATATTTTCATTGTACGCTACCAGTACAGAGACGACTTTTCATTAATATCCTGATAAAACGAAAGAGCGTAGTTTTGTAAATTTAGTTTCATGAAAGGTTCTAGCCATGTATGCCTCTCACTTTTAAAGGCACTGCCTAAACCAAAATTCTTGAAGACAGTACTTATTTTTGAAAAGCAAGGCCAAACTGATCGTAAACCCTCAGAGTACTTGCCCAGTAGCACCAGGAATATCTGCTTACATAAGCGTGCATCTGGTAAGTTTTACTTCATTCTGTGAGAAAATTTCATTCGTAAGCGGTCCAGAATAAGCCCAATTGGGAGCCAACCAAGCTCGCCTAAAACTATTGAATTTTGAATTGATTTTAGAATCGATAAACTCTCTTTAGAGTTGTTTATCCAAACTGAACATCCGTGAGATATCGATGGCAAAATAATATTTTTCCAAATACTGTCGTCAATTTTGACCCTGTTTATATCATCATGAAAAGAAAGAATGCTACACATATAGCTTCTTAGCCGTTCTGGTTTGGAAGTCAAATGTGTCTTTACATGAGGTGAATCAGATAGAGAGTATGAAAAAAAACTACACCCAAATATCTATAACCAGTACATTCTTTAATATACGTATTTCCTAATTTCCATTTCTTTTCATAGTTTACCCGCTTACCGATTACCATCACTTTAGATATCTCGTAATTGAAAGACATGTTTCACTTTGAAACAAATGCATCGGCTACATTTAGCATTTTTGTAGGCTTTCTTCGCAATCACCTAAAAGACAGACATCATCTACATATAAAAGACATGAAATTTTTCAATTTTCACACGGTATACCCAGGTTATAGGTGCATAACATGTCTGTTAAATCAGACTTTACTAATGAGAAAAGCGTAGGAGATAAAATACATCCCTGTTTTACTGAGTCGTTCAGATACCTCACACATATTGCTTTCGAATGGCCCAAAGATTATTTTATTTTCAACCTTATTCTAGAGATTTTTGATGAGGTGCCATACCTTACCCTGGATACCCTTATCCCAGAGATGGACAAACAGTCGAACTCTGTTCACAGTGTCGAATGCTTTCGACGTGTCTAAATAGGCCAACCATATTTTCTGTTTTTGTAACTTTCTCAAACAGCAAAGCCCTTTAAAGTGAAAAAATTGGTCTTCCAGTCGGCGACCTTGGCGGTATGCCCCATGCAGTTCACCCAAAATAGCATTTTCTTCTAAATGATACATAAATTGTGTTTCGACTATGGACGTAAAAAGTTTGTAAACATTGGACGCTATTGTAATCCCTCTGTAATTATCCAAACATTCTATGCTACCTCCTTTATGTAGTGGCTTTAAAAACCCTTGGTTCCGTTGCTTATAATTCTAAAAAGAACTTAATACAGAATCTGGACAATCTAGTTGACCACACCGTTGTGTCTAGGTACTACATCAAGATATAATTCAGCAGCAGAAACTTTAGAAATGGCTCTGAATCGGAAAAGAGACTGAAATGGCTCTGAATCAGAATCAGACTGAAATGGCCACAGGTGCAAATAGTGTGAATGAAAGCAACCACCAGCTATGCCCAGGTGAGTGCAAGTGTGAGTTCAAAAGAACAGCAGCGCCAATTTCTGAGCATGCGTGGTCATGACGTGTCTGGAGATGGTCTCATCGAGTTTACTGGTAATGAGACCTGCACGCACTCTTTTTGCATTTCTACCGCTACATATCAATTTAATAATTAATAATTGAAAATGAAAGATACGGAAAGGCTATTTATAGAATGGCGAATGACTTTGAGATTGATATTGTTTAGGTAGGAATTATACTCTCACTGGTCATCACCCAGGCACACCTGTGATGGCGTTTCAATTGAGGCCCAAATGCAAAGTAGGTTAATTAATTTCTGTATAGACTAGCGAGAGTTATAATTGTATTGCAAACGTGTGCGAAATTGAGCGTCGACAACGATGAATCAGCAGCAAGATTTAACTAAATTCATACTTAACAATTATAAATTTAGTCAGGCATGGTCTTTTTAAACATGAATTTAATATCAGCGTCCGTGCAAAAAGACGACAATGTCTCAAACAGTGACACTGCTGGTGCAGGGACTCGACTTCGTTGGTAAAAATATAGCCACAGGAGGACACTTATACGGTCCTGATCATTACCACGTGCAGTCAGTGTTCCCCGTGCTTACCGCGCACTTAACCTCAACCCTCAGACCAAAATACACAGACACAGACACAGACACACAGACACAGACACAAACACAGACACACAGACACACACCCATATATATATATATATATATATATATATATATATATATATATATATATATATATATATATATATATATATATATATATGTGTGTGTGTGTGTGTGTGTGTGTGTGTGTGCGTGTGGAAAGGATTTCGTAAAACACGAGAATTTCAATCACACTATGACAAGTGTAAAAGTACCATGTACAGCATTAAATAATGTTCATAACAGTCTATCCTCCGAATACCAAAGGATGGAGCATTTGGGAGAAAAGGGCAACTTAAAGATAGGTTTCCAAGTATGCAATAATCAAAAGAATAATGTCATTGACCTGAGAGAAGAATTTGGCGTCTAGGATGAAACCCGTACTCTTCTTGTAACCAGGTGCACGTAAACCTTATAACCGACTCCTTTGGAGCGTTTCTGTCCCCCCAGATACGGATCTTTTGGGGGTGGTATTCGGGATTAAATGTTTTGAGCTCAAATCGAACATTTTGAATTTTAATATTTTATGTTCGGAACGAGCGGACTCGAACCTGAACCTTTGGCACCAGTGGCCTGGCTGAAATGGGAAACGCACTTATCCATTCAACCAAACCCCCATTCCTAAAAAAAGAATGGTTCAATGGAGGTAGTTATGTGCGAGTGCCATGTCAACACGATTATGCAGTTTGAGTACTGAGTCGGCATTTGTTTCCAGAATCGGGGACTTAAATCGACCAGAGTTAAGGAAATGCCGAAAATATATATTTTATGTTCGGACTGAGCGGGACTCGAACCTGCAACCTTTGGCACCAGTCGCCAGCTGAAATGGGAAACGCACATATCCACTCGACCAAATCCCCATTATGGAAACAACAACGGTAAGTCTAAATTTCTGAACTTAAGCCCAAGATACCGTTGGTGAATACCATCCAGTGTGTTATAAGGTTCATTAAGATGTTGCCAGAACTTCTGCAGCTAACATGGGTCGGTTGTACTCCCCGTACACCGGCATGCGACATGTCAACATACTGTGCACAAACTATTTCAAGTCATCCAAGCAGTAGGTCACAAACGCGTGCCCCGGATTTCCGCTGATCTGCAATCGAAATTATTTATTTTATTTTATTTTTATTTGGTTGACGAGTCCGAGGGCTTGTCTGGTTCATCTCCCCTGGTATTGTGCCACCCATGTCTAAAAACTGTAATTAGCATTTATTTATTTTATTTACTAAAGTGTCTTTGTATTGGGTGGCCGAGTCAGTTAAGAACTTTTCTTCCATCGGGCCCAGCAGAAACCGGGCTGGCAGGCTTTGGACAATGTGTGACCGAATTGGTAAATTTTCATTTTTTTTCATATGTCCTCCACATTGAAGTTAATTAAGATACATTTTTCGCCTCACTTTAAATGTACTTTCCCGTATATTTCCTTAACCAAAGATACATATTTTATCCGGCAACTTTGTATTTATACATAGAATTAAAAAAGGCTTGAATTAACAGTTATTTTTCAATGTAAAACTGGGGGTAAAGGAAGCCAGTAGAAAAGAGACTCCTTCGTGACAAATAGCTCGCGCTCAATGAATTTGTACCAAATTAAGGTCATCAGACAGGGAGCTTTGTATAAACTGCAACCGTACATGATTCCCGTCATATTTACATAATGCCTCTTTATGATCATATTCTTGTATTTATGGACTAAATTCGCTTTGGGTACCAATCTATAGTGAAAAAATGGTTGTAACACTTTTTTCTACCATGAAGAAAATTTGTATAAAATATTCAAATATGTTTTGGACTTTTGCATCCAAGACGCGCATCCATAGACGGATGCTAATTTTATTGATTCTATAATGGCATAAAGAGCCTAAATGAAAATCTGTTTCCCTAAAAATCTGTTTGTTTTCTGTTCATATGAGTGTAAGGGCATCAAATGCTTTCAGAAAATGACATCAAGCTTGAAAAATATTTTACAGACATGTTTTCCTGGTAAGAACTTAAATATATCAATGTCATGTCATTACGAAAATGCTCTCTTACTTTTATTTGTTTTTTGTTTTTTTTGGTTTTTTTATTGAGGTACATTTGGAGTATATACTTAAAATATGTATGACTCTGTGCTTCGGTCTATAACAAAAACAGACACACAGACACACACAGACACACACAAACAACGCCCCCCCCCCCATAGCATAACGCACGTGGGAATGGTACACCAATAGAAAGTCAAAACAATGTCATGTGATAAGTCATCAACCTGCTATACAGGCCCTTCTTCTTTTCTTTTTGAACAGATGATGCACTACAATCCAACACAGGGAAGTTGAATTCGTCAACAGAGACATTTTGTGAGTTTAATGTGGCATTATCATATATATCCTATATTACAAGTGGATTAAAACACTTCATGAGCTTGACAAAGAGGGTTTTATCGCCAGATAGAAGACTTCAGGGACTTACAGGTCCTCTGCTTTTATCCGCCGATCCAATCCTAACACGCCCTTGGTCTTTTTCCTGTCGATACAATCCTCTTCGCAGACTGCACTGTGTTTTTAATTCTCTCACCTTGCCAGCACGATGATGTCAGTGCACTTCAATTCAGCGCATCGAGACATCACATGAAAACATCCCAAATATGAGAACGCGATATGACAGTAACTGAGACACCCTTCATTCAATGCAGCATAAATCTATTTTTTTACCGTATAATTAACGAATGTGTAAATACTGGCGTGGTCTACATTGTATAAGATGAATGCTATATTAGGTGGCCTCGGCAGGGCGGGCGAGGGTTATCTTGACAATATGTCTTCTTTTGAAAATGACAGGTTAGCTGATGGATAGTAAAGAGCCCGGACTGCGGAATATAGGGTAATGGCTACCATAAATTGGTTCTGGACAAAAAGACACAAATATATTTAGTGTTTTAGAATGACCTGTTAAGACAGTGGTTTAATAAATGTGTCTGTACAACCAATTTGATGCCAAATAAAATTGTTTCTGAGTTCTGAGTGCGTGATTGATGTGCAAGTAAGAGTCATGGATCACCAGCAATTTCCAGCCAATCACGTTCGAGCACCTGATTCATCGCTGGGTAGCACTCACCTTGTCTCACTGCTGGAAACACAGCAGACGACAATGACATTGCGGGAAGTGGGGGTCGTTTCGAAACCATGTGAGGAACGATCTTCTGGGCTTATCTTTGAATCTATGTTACTAGTATACTGCAAAGTTGCATATAACAAACGAACAATTACGATCTTTGAATTCGGTCTATACATGGGTCTAGGGACCTATCCACCCCCTAAAAACATAGTTAACAGCAAACACTGATGTGCTGATACTAGAGTTCAGTAAAGCCTTTGACAAGGTCAAGCATTCCAGACTTCTATATAAGTTAAAATATTATGGGATAGCAGGCAAGACAAATGCCCGGATTGCCAGTTTCTTGGTAGTCAAAACACAGTCCATTGTTCGGGGGGGGGGGGGGGTCCTATACGTGGACAATATCCTGTCAGGCGTCCCTCAGTGCTCAGTTCTCGGGTCTTGTTTGTATTTGTACTATGTCATCAACCTGTCATGCAGCCTTACTTCCAAAGTACGTTTTTTTTTTTGCAGACGGCACCATAGTGTACATGACGGTATCCGATGAGTCGGATGCTAAAATCCTACAATAGGATGTTAGATAAACTAGCCCATTGGGAAAGTAAATGGATGATCGAATTTCATCCAGCCAAAAGCTAGGGTTTCTCTATCACCAGAAAAAAGACCCCTTTCATTTATAACCACAAACTCCATGGTATCATCATGGAACATGCAACTACTGCCAAATACTTAGGTATCACTTTCAGTTCAGACCTAAGTTAGGAAATACACATTGTAACAAAAGCAAAGTGCTCCCTTGGCTTTCCCAGGAGAAATCTCGAAATTAACAACACAGGCTTGAAGGAAACAGCATATTTTTCCTCAGTACGACCACATCTAGAGTATGCTTCCTCTGTATGGGATCCCTGTACCACTATTCTCTGTTCTAAAGTTGGACAGCTGCAGCGTACAGCTGCCTGGTACATAACCAACAGGTGGCACAACAGATGTCGTGTCTCTGATATGACTACAGAGATTGGTGGGACCTCTCTAGAGAAACCTAGGGCAAACCGAAGACTTTATCTATTTTCATAAGATCCACAATAACCTAGTTGCCATTGGTAAGTACCAGTGCATGAGACCAATAACAAGCAATGTGGGAACACGTTTTAAACAGAAAGAGGCCTACCAAATTCCGTATTCAAAATTTCTATACATGTATTATCAAATTTCCTTTTTTTTCCCAAGGACTATTTCTGCCTGGAAGTCACTATCGGCGACTGTTGTGAGTGTCCCAACATTGTTTGTTTTTTCGTAACCGATTAGCGGCCAGCTCATTCAATTAAATACAAACCAGTAAATACAATGTTTTCAGACTTGCACCTTCCAACATGTAAGCCCGACTTGTTCGGACCTTTTATCTTCTCAAAAATTCATACTTATATTTTTCTTCGGCACTTTCTATACATACATACATACATACATACATACATATATACATACATACATACATACATACATGCACACATACGTTTGTATGTATGTATACATACATAAATATATATATGTATGTATATATATATATATATATATATATATATATATATATATATATATATATATATATATATATATATATATATATATATATATTCAATCGTACAAGCATAGTAGTAGTACTTAATAGGAAACATAATGTTCAAGGTTGAACGCGTCTCGACAACCGGGAAGAAGAAGGTATTCACCAAGGCCGAAGACCAATGTGTATATGGGTGTGGACAGGTCGCTAGACCTCATACAAAGAAAGTAATTCTTTCTTGTTACGTTAAAATAGTCTGCATCGGTTTTACATAGATTAAACCCTTGTTACTATCGACATATTGAATTTGAGAACATTTTTCCGATTGTGTATACCTTTAAATATATAACGCCGTAATTCCTGAGTATCATGGCCATATAAAAACATTGGGGTCACGTGCATATCTTACGTATGTCGCATCCAAAATTCGGGTAATGCGGGTTATATACAATGAGAACCGCCCATGACGCTGTTTTATAGAGGCCGCGGAACACAGCACATCAATCATCTCACAATGCTCTTGACCAGTGTGGATACAACAGTGGTATGGACGGGCCCTTGAAATGCTACGGGCAGAAACTACTTCAAATTTATTCGCATATCGTGTACAAATGAAGACAAGACGCTTTTTCCCATCTTTCTAATTAATTTATCTTTTAAGAATTTGCTTGTTAGACGTTTGATGAATGCGCTTTCCCAAGTTGTAACATAAATACAATAACGCTAAAAATATTATTGTGAGAATATGTTGTTTGCTGATTTATTGTTTGATCAATTTGAATTTTATGTGCCATCATTCTGTACATTATAAGCCTTGACGTGTGATTTAGTAAACTTTCCCATCCACTCACTGAGATCCGTGAACTCAAAACATACAAAGCTCAACTGAATTCATTCGACCTCCTGAACCCCCACACCCCACCCTCACTTCCCTCTCCCCCGCCAAAAAAGAGAACGGTCATTTGTTTGATTAAAACACATTTACTGGACTGTCTTTATTACGAAATGTTAGAGTAATTTGTGAAACCTACGGCCATGCATGGTGTTGGTGATTTTCAAGGGTAATTTGATTGACTTGTGTGGTAATGTGACGTTTTAGTGATTAACTCACTATGAATTCTACATGCAGCATATTGATGTCAACGCAGTTGGCGTCCAATTCGTATTTAAAGTTTAATTTAGTGTTTTCTCTTCTCTTCTTGTGTTAGAGATTTCCATTACTCAAATATTCTAACATTGATTGCCGGTGTCATATTTGGATCCACTGAACTTATAATGATGGTGCAATCTCTGTTTATAATGGCTTCATTACACTCTTTTCCTTCCTCATTTTGAGTCTTCCTTACATCACCCGATATGTCTTTTGCCTTGTTATCAAAATAGTGCACAGACAAGACACAAACTGCAGTCCCAAGAGCATGGTCGATGTAATTCAAACTGTCGTAAGTGACGATGCTGTTTTCATACTCATAGCATGCTTCCGGTAAGAATGCTGTGCATATGTAACTACGATGAACTCTAGTTATGGCATCATTTTTGGGCGCCCTCTAGCCTTTTACATTGACTGAGGACTCATTCTGGTGACCTTTAAGAAATACCGTTACCCATGTGTTTGTGGCCGAGATGCTGCAGTTGTTTGTTTTACTATTTTAAAAGAACTTTCAAACATGGCGACCGTTTCAGGTAACAAAAATTTTCATGGCAAGTATAGAAATGGTAATGAATGGACAGAGCGGCGGACAGCATATATATATATATATATATATATATATATATATATATATATATATATATATATATATATATATATATATATATATATATATATATACATATATATATATACACATATATTTAAATGAAAGCAATTCTTCATCGTTTTAAAGTTTCCCGAATTTAACAATGAAAAGGTACGTATCTGTTCTTGAAATTTATTGCAAATTTTTTATTCAAAATTCAGTCAGTTGGGGAGATTTCATTAATTTATGTTACTTTTTTACAGCATGTTCCCGGATGAGCATCAGTCACATTTACAAAATGTTGTAAATACTTGTGTCGTTGTTGTTTGCTTAAATTTTTTCCCTCTTATTTTTTACTCCCTTTACAAACGGAACATAATTGGCAGCCATTTTGTTCATTTTGCAAGTAACAGCAGACTTTTATCATATGCCTCCAGACAGTGTCAGCAAGTAGAATATATTTTGCAGGAGCTTTATGGATGTTTGTCTGGCACCTGCTTAATTGCAAACAAACCAACTGCATGGAGATTTCTCTGCGAGCTTTCGTTATCTTGATCTTTACAGTAATCTTTGCCAAACGATTTTTTCATTTACACTGTGTAAAAAATCAAAGGGTGAGGTCATATAACTGTCCCAAAAATAATGTATTTTATCAGTTTTGCCTAATTATGTCTGTCTTTTCCTTCCTTCCTTCCTTCCTTTTGCTCTTTCTTTCTCTCTCTCTTTCCTTCCTTCCTTCTTTCTTCCAATTCTTCCTCTTTATCAGCAATTTTTTTCTGACAATTTTCTCTCCGACACTATTAAACTTAGACACTCCAAACATTGGCATAATTATAGATCCATGCATGAAGTCCGACCTTTTTAGAAGTAGGAGTGAAACTTTTGAAAATTATGCAAAATAGAGGCATCAGAATCTTCACAACCCAGAAAAATGGGTCTGGTAGCTGGGGGCATCTGGTGGGAAGAAGTTCTGTTCAGGGTATGGCAAGCTTGCCTGGCAGCACACTGCTCTGGTCTCATAGTTAGCGGCATCTGGTGACTGAAAAGTGCAGCACAGGGTATGGGAAGCTTGCAAAGCAAAAGGATCTCTGTAAGTGGGAGTAAGCTAAGACCAGGTCAACGCTTCCCTTTGAAGTGTGGAGTTCAGCATTAAACTTAATGTGCATGGAAAACAAAGCATGCATCCAAAGGAGCAAATACATGCTAATGTGTATACCCCACTGCCTCTTGAACATTGAAATTGCCAAATTTTGTTTTCACATTTTGACAACAATGGAAGAACTTGAAAATACCTCACACAGCTACACAGTACTTCACATCTTGTAGCAACCTGGAACAAGATGGATTATGAAATACTTTGTTTGTTTGTTTGCTGACACGTGACATCCTGTTTGTATCAATATTTTTTTCTTTCTGTTTGGCATTTCTTTTTTACCTGCAGGTGTTTTCAATCCAAGAGTTTTTTTCTAAAACAATTTTTCCACTGAAATTTCATGTTTTTCTTTCAGGTCGTTTTGCCAATTTCACTTTGAATGTACAAGGTAACACGTTTTCTTTGTTGACACACAGACAGATTCGCTTTGAAGCAAATCTTCTTTTATAGTTTAGTATTGCCAGGGCAGAATTTCAGAAGCATTATTCTTGGTCCACCAATATACGCATTCGCGATAGTGTGCGATCGGAAACACATTGTTCATACTGGAACCGGTGCATACCTGAAAAATGCACCTGACCCCGAAGTTGTCAGCCGATGCTACCTAGGAAAACAACGTCCTGGCAAACGGTATCCAGCTGAAACGCATGCACAGCACGCAGAAAATTGATGTACGTAAACAGAAGCATGGTCTCAAAAGATAAATAATTAACCTGCAATATAAGTCTCAAGACCTTTATATGACCACTTGAGAATGTGAGGTTAAGCAATATTAGCAAGGAAAACAGAGGCTAATCGTATGGATTGTCTGCTGTTCAGAGGGGAGCAGTGATTACATGTTGTAATGTTTCATATGAGCTAGGTCTATTGCTGTTTTATATGTGTATATAGGGATTTGTGAAGAATCGGAACATTGGCAGATAACACCTTAACAAAAGTAAATGCCTGAATGTTGATGTCTCCGCAGGCATGTAAGGAATATTTATGTCAATATGTTTAACATCTATTAGAACAACAGACGTTTTGTAGTAAGTAAATTGATATCTGCACTTGCAATTTGCATGTGGACACATACATACATACAAATATATATGCGTACGTATGCACGTACACACATACACAGGTGCACACATGCCCGCATGCATGCATACATATATTTAAGGGATTTATATCGCCAACGAGGGTTTGTGTCTTTATCTCGTTTTGGTACCTTTCAAGCAACGTTATTGGCAAAACCGTGCTGCATGCGCCGGATATACCAGTCCTTATCTGCGGCTCGATTCCGTGTCTTCGGATAACCACATTCTAGAACCGTGACGCCCTGCTCCACGCTTTGTAGACGACAGTGACCATGGCGGCTGCAAGCCACAGGTTTCTCTCGTTATCAAGGGAGGAAATAATTTTGTCATTTCGGTAATAATACGAGATAAAATCGTTACTTTGCGAAGGAGCCCAGTTTACAGAAATATTCACCTGTGGATATTTCTGTACCCTGGGCTCCTTCACGTAGTAACTAATACATATCGTATCTTGACTCACCTGCCACCACAATATATCCGAGTCCTGGGCTCGGATGTTGTAGAGGCAGGCACATAAAGATACAGGCACAAAATCCGAGTTGAAGGTTTCAATAACATTTCCGTCATGTTCAAAATCTGGTCAGGATACAGTCACAAAAATCGAGTTGAAGCTTTTAATCACCTTTTTATTATGCTGAAAATCTGAAATAAAGGAATTGAAGAAAGAAAAAAGCACAAGTAAGGCTCATTGAAGTTGACAGGACCTTCAATAAAATTACTGACATAGTGAAGAGGCTACATAATTCCTTCCTTCTCAGCTGCTTATGATTATTTATGATTCCCTTTTCTTGCGGGGGGTATCTTCTTTTTGCACTAGTTTTCCATGGCAAAATCAAAGTCCAGCATTCTGGTCACCGAGAGTATGTATGTATGTAAACGTATTTATTTCCAAGAATGGAACTGGATTACCCAGTAGCTATTACAAATAACTAGTCGAGGGGTTCTCCAGACATACAGAACACACAATAAATATACAAGACACACAGGACAAATTCCACCACTTCTTTACATTAATTTCTCTACAGTCTAGTTCAGACCGAAGTTTGGAGAAATAGGTCCGGATTGCCTTTTTGTTTGCCGAAACAGAAATATTCCGGAGTAGTTCTCACACAAGAGACATACAGAGGGATTTAACTGGAAAAACTGATTAAGAAATCCCTGGCAGTGACAACAGAGGCATGATCATTTATCATTTTACTTAGAATTTTGCTATTTCATTTCCTCCTTTATTCATGTCTTTATTTATTTTGCATTATAATTAAGTTGGTTTAAATCTGTGTTAAAGGTCAAGATGAGAAAGTGTATTAAGTAGCCTGGCAGTTCATTAGCTTCTTCAAGTTCAGTGATTTTGAATGACATTAACAGCATCATTTGCCCGAGTCATGTCAGGCGTCCATGCCCAAAGAAGCTGGCCTTAAAAAGACTCTGCAAAGAACCAGGGATAAACAGTTGCCTTCTCTGTCCAATTGTCTTAATGAGTTTTAATCAGAATGTCCATGGAGACTGTCTCATGAAGTGCAAACTTGTGGGATGGAGGCTGACAGCATCCGCAATGTTGTATTTATCTCCAACCAAAATCTTCGTCGTCAAGCCGATAATGTGACGTCATTCAAAGTCTAGTTCTAGCATATACAGACAGTGGCAACGATACAAAAATGTTACTAGTTACCTGTAATCAAAACTATGTATTTGTGGTTTTTTGTTCAATTTATTGCAAAATGTATCCTGAACATTTTCAGTCTTAAAAATATGGATACACAACTTGGGGCCCAAGGTTCAGACCTGTCCAAACAGTTGTATGTAGTGCAGTGTATATTCTATAGCCTATAATATATATATATATATATATATATATATATATATATATATATATATATATATATATATATATATATATATATATATATATATATACATACATACACATATATATGTTATAAATTTTGAATACCCCCCAAGGATCATTTTATCAGTTAAGTACCCTTTGTTTGAAGCCTTGGAGTAATCTGAGGGGTTGAATTGCAAATTAACAGACTGATTGTGGACAGCATATCCAATAGCCTTTGATTGGCAGACTAAGTATGAACAACTTACCAAATATCCTTTAATTGGCAGACTGATTCTGGACAGCTTACCCGATAGCCTTTGATTGATAGACTAAGTATAGACAGCTTACCCAATAGCCTTCTATTGCCAGACCGAGTGTGGACAGCATATCCAATAGCCTTTGATTGACAGGCTAAGTGTGGACAGCTCACCAAATAGTCCGTGGAAAACTTACCCCATGGCCTTTGATTGACAGACTAAGTGTGGGCAGCTTACCCATTAGCCTTTGATTGACAGATTAAGAGTGGACAGCTTATCCAACAGCTTTTGATTGACAGGCTAAGTGTGGACAGTTTACTCAATAATCTTTTAGTGACAGTCTAAGTAAGGACAACTTACCCAATAGCCTTCTACTGACAGACTAATTGTGGACAGCCTACCTAATAGCCTTTGATTGACAGACTAAGTGTGGGCAGCCTACCTAATAGCCTTTGATTGACAGGCTAAGTGTGGGCAGCTTACCCAATAGTCTTTCGTTGACAGAATGATTGTGGACAGCTAACTTAATAGCGTTCTATTGACAGACTGATTGTGGACAGCTTACCCAATAGCCTTTGATTGACAGCCTAAGTATAGACAGTTTACCCAATAGCCTTCTATTGCCAGACCGAGTGTGGACAGCATATCTAATAGCCTTTAATTGACAGGCTAAGTGTGGACAGCTTACCCAAGTAGCCTTTAATTGACAGGCTAAGTGTGGACAGCTCACCCAATAGTCCGTGGAAAACTTACCCCATGGCCTTTGATTGACGGACTCAGTGTGGGCAGCTTACCCCATATCCTTTGATTGACAGACTAAGTGTGGGCAGCTTACCCATTAGCCTTTGATTGACAGATTAAGAGTGGACAGCTTATCCAACAGCCTTTGATTGACAGGCTACGTGTGGATAACTTACTCAATAATCTTTTATTGACAGTCTAAGTAAGGACAACTTACCCAATAGCCTTCCATTGACAGACTGATTGTGGACAGCCTACCTAATAGCCTTTGATTGACAGGCTAAGTGTGGGCAGCTTACCCAATAGTCTTTCATTGACAGAATGATTGTGGACACCTAACCATATAGCGTTCTATTGACAGACTGATTGTGGACAGCTTACCCAATAGTCATTCATTGACAGACTGAGTGTGGACAGCCTACCTAATCGCCTTTGATTGACAGGCTAAGTGTGGGCAGCTAACCCAATAGTCTTTGGTTGTCCTGCTGCATTCCATGTTTATTCATGTGTTATACATGAATACAAAGGTATAACTAGGAAAGAAGATTTGCTTCAAGGCAAATTTCTCTGCGTACCTTCAAACAGAGAACAATTTGAAACGTTTCATTTTCTATTGTTCAACGTAATCTAAATTTTGTGTATTAGCCTAATTGGCATAAATTAAAATTCTACTAATTTGGTTCTTGGTTCACTGCATGTGGCCAGGTCACGAACTTAAAAAGTAAACTTTGAATGGCCACTATCTATAATAGTTGTGAAGCTTTTCAAGATCTTAATTTTGTGTATTTGCCTAATTTGCATAAATTAAAAGCCTATAACTTTGGTTCACTGTTCATTGGATGCAGATATGTCACAAACCTACAACTTGAAGTTGGAATGGTAAGTCTATGTACAATAGTTTTGACGTTATTCAAGATTTAGATTGTGTGTATTAGCCTGTAGGCATAAATTAAAATCCCACAACTTTCGTTCATGGCTTATTGTATGTATCTGTGTCACAAACCTATAAAGTATAGTTGAAAGGGCACCTCTTTCTATAATAGTTTTGAAGCTATTGAAAATTTAAATTTCTACAGTTATAGCGCATGGTTCATTAGATGCCGTAATGTCTCAAACCTGCAAATTGAAGTAGGAATGGCACCTCTATGTAAAATAGTTTTGAAGCTATTCAAAATTTAAATTTTCTGCACTCACCTAATTTGCATGAATTGTAATTTTATAATTTTGGTTCATCGAATGCGGCTTGAGTTGGAATGACACCTCTACCTATAATAGTTTTGAAGTCATCGAAGGTTTAACTTTTGCATATTCACCTAAATTGCATAAATCAAAATTCTATAACTGTGGTTCATTAGTTGCATCTATGTTACAAATCCATAAATTGAATTTGGATTGACACCTCTATCTAAAATAGTGTTTAAACTATTAAAGATTTAAATTTTGCATATTCACCTACTTGCATAAATAAATATCCTACAACTTTGGTTCCTGGTTCATTAGAGGTCGCTTTGCCACAAACCTATAAATTGAAGTTGGAATGGCATCTCTATCGATAGTAGTTTTTGAGATATTGAAATTTTTCCAATGTCCCTAATTAGCATATTTCAAGATTTTACAACTTTCATTTACGGCCCATTATATTGGCAGGCGTCATGAACCTGTGTATGCACATTGAAATTTTGTGTCTATCTGGAAGAGTTTAGAAGATATTGAGCTTATAAAATTTTAAATGCCCGTAATTTCCACACTTTTCAATATCATGACTATTCCAAACGATATGCACAATTTCATTGGCAGGTCAGTGACCTTGGCAAGTTTGGTGGTTTTCGGAATTATAGTATTCCAGAAAAAAACCCGGACAAATTTGGTTGTGAAGAAGAAAGAAAGAAGAAAAGAATTCTTGGAAAAACAAAATGTCTGGGTTCACACCCGGAAAAAATGGCACTGAAAGTGCAAGATCATAAACAAATGAATTCATTGCCTGAAGACTGGGCTATGTGCATCTTCAGGTAGGAAGGACAGCTGTACACAGAAATGCTTAAACCAGTCAACTGAGTTCCCTGGACTGAAAAAGAATGCAGGTTGTCCCCATTACACAGGTACTTTTTTTATTCATTTGGAACTGAGATTACTGTCCCTAATACAGGATAGAGAGGTGTCCCCTTTACACAAGGACTGATTACATTAACACGACTTTAAGGGGTTCTCTTTCGGGAAAATTATCGCATATAAGCAGGTGTCCCTCTTATTAGGTATCCAGGTTGCCAGGTTTCACTGTAATATACACACCCATTGTCCAGGGGGTTAGTTCTGCGGAACTCACGATAACACAGGCAACACTGACTCCAGGCAGCTAATTAGGCATATCGTTGCATATATTATCATATTTTGTGCAAATAAAAAAAGAAAAAGAATATAAGTCTTACAAAACCCTAAATAGCCCGTCTGGACTGTCGTTCTGTTGTGTTGTGTTAAATCATCACTTGACAGAAACGGATTATCGTACAAGTCCACCCATCGTCTTTGCCATTCGATATAAGGATCTGCGTGAATGTTGAGCTGAGTTACTCAACTAAAAAATAAATAAATAAAAAGAAGACTCAACGTTAATTATACTGTAGAAGTCGTTTCTCCATTTGAAGGGTTCCAGACGGAGAGAGATGAGAATTTAATGAAACGCAAGAATCTGTGTACGATACATGGGGATAAAGTCCAAGCAAGAAGGATTAATTTTACTGGGACGCGCAAGTTATCAGTCTGGGCTGATCAACTTGTCCCGACAATTCAATGCCCAAACGATACATAATGGTGACAGTGTGCAAGACTGAAAGCCCTGTGTTGCAGAAAGACACTGAGATTAATACCTCGCTCTAATCGTAAGGATCAACTGACGGTGTCCGTTTGCAGTATTTTGTCGGCTCTGACGAAAATGTGCTATTGTTTGTGCACGTTCCTTGCAACTGTCGTTCATTATCTTTATTTCACAGAAAGCAACCTCCACAGTTTCCGACTTTTCCGACATTTCCCCAATGTAGAACTTCAGCGCCAACAGACTGGCTTGATTTGGCTCGGACAAAAGTCGTCTGCAGGGACAAACTATTTCCCGCTCTTCTCTCCAATATGGCATGCTTCCCCAATTGAGACGCACACATAATTGACTGCAATTCACAATGGGACGTGGATAGAGATTTGCTTGATCCAGTAGATACAATTAAAGTTCTACAGTCAAGTGAGTTAAGTATTTTGGGCCAAAATCTGCCAAAGCAAATTTGGAGGCGTTCGAGGGAACATTTTCCAGATCTGCACACCGGACCTAATAATAGGTTGTGCGGGGCAACGGCGCAGCTTAACTTAATTACTGAAATAAAATAAAGCCCACATATTTCTAGTTGGAAAATTAATTAATCTGGCCCGGTAACGATCGATTTAGGAGGAAAATTCTGCAAAAGTTAAACACACAGACCGGTGCATTTCTCGACAGCGCAGACCAAACAGATGAGCACTTGGCTTGATATGGTATCGACCAAGCTAGCATGAGTGAGGCTCGGAACCGTGTCTAAAGTAGCTACACCATTTATTAACAAGGAACAACTGAGTTTATCCTAACACACTCAACCCAAATGATCAGAGGACATTATCTTCCTCAGCTCCCCGCTTTCTGCATTATTGACAGAATCTGTTTATGAAAGTCATTAAATTTTCGAAACGCCCGTACAATAGGATATTTATATGCAGCTCAGTAAGTAGCAAAGTAATATTTTGCACGATTCTGGTAAGACTGGTAAACATGGATGTCATTAGTTGTGATATCGACTTGTAAATGGTCAATAAGTGTAAATATATTTTGCCAATTACTTGCCTGTCACTGTATTCACAGCCGAGAAAAATCACGCTCCGTGCCATCAGCAACACATGGGTGGTTATTTAAGCCAAACATACTTTTTTGATTTGCACCTGTATCTCTTTCAAAATGGCACTTAATGCTAAATTACACATATCGAACTCTCAAATAATTCTTGGCTCAGTAAAAGAGCCAGGTAAATGAAAGACAAACAGAAGATGTCTCGTGCTGAAGTGATATAGATAATCGTAAATGTATAGCGTTACGGACACTCAGCGTATGTTGGACGCGGAGACGGCGCAAGTGGCATGGAGTTCCTTTGTGAAAGCAGTGCAAAGAATTTAGGCTGCACCATAAGTCGATGGTCACTGTGTTGCTGTAACTGTTTCAGTGCTAAGCATATTTAGTCAATCATAAACATGTCTATATTTCCGGTTAAGAAACAGGAATACTACCAAAGCACACGGAGGAAAGTTGTTGACACAATCGTACTTAGCACTTTACTGATTAACGCCTTAATGTCATGGTCCCCCTGCCAAATCCTATTGTCAATCATCGGCTTTTACCTTTTTACTCGCAAGGCAATACAAAATTGTACTTGGCTTAGGAAGGAAAATGTAATCGGAAGCCATAACTTCAATTTTCCCTCTCTTTGGTCCACCGAAAGCTATGAATCCCCTGGAAATAACGCCAAAGCCAGATTTAAAAGAAAAAGAAAAAACAAAAACCAAAAAAACAGCCAAACATCTAGCGCCCTTCGCGAGCGTAATCTGATACAAGTGAAGCAAAAGCACGATAGCTGATGCTTATGTCAACAAACTACCATTTGTTACCTTCCTGGTTTGTCTTTCTGGCCCTATCACTTAAAAAAAAAAAAAAAAAAAAAGCCGACGCTGTCTTCACTGAAGGTTTCATTTGTCGTGAAAATCTTTCTTAGCCAGGACGGCACATTCGGATCACATATAATTCACTTCAAAATCTTGGTCCTACTGACTCACCTGTAATCACTTGTAGCAGGCCTAGTGCAGTGGTGAGGTCGTCGTTTTTGCCTCTGTGTCATCTACTCCTAAATCTAAAGGCCTACATTTCCTATTTTGTACAAATGTGTAGTTTCTTGTGATATCAACATAATGCTAGAGAATTGATTCTTTAGTCAAGGGGTCTCATTTGAATTTAAAAACAAGTGCACCAAAATATTGGTGATGGTAAATTCAAAATTTGTGAAATAAAATTTCATAAAGGCCTACTCCTGGCAAAACAAAAAAACAAAAAACAAATCAAAACAAAAACCCATACAAAAACAAAAAACAAAAAGAAAGACAAAAAAGAAAAACAAGGAGCAAAAAACAAAAAACAAAAACAAAACAAAAACAAAAAAAAAAACAAAAAACAAAAAAAACCAAAAAAAAAAAAACCCAACCCCCCCCCCCAAAAAAAAAATCCCGCCCCCTCCCCCCAACCAAGGCATCCCCATTGTTTTAACATGGGCTGCTATTAGTCTGCATAGAAAAAAGGCGACATGGACTATCAGCCATAAAGGTGTGAAAAATGTGTTTGGTAATGAGGTGCTTACGGGCTTTAAACTTTAAAGTAGGCCCTATAGCCTATGCTATATGAAGGGGCCACCAACAACACATGGATCAATGTGAATCCATGATGCCATGGCGTACGGGCACGGTGTACGGGTCAGTTACATTTCTCTGAATTCGACGGAGGGAGGATCATTGGCATGTTGGAGGCTGGTGTTTTACAGTGTGAGGTTGCCGGGAGAATGGGGTTCTCCCGGTCAGTGGTGCAAAGGGGGTAGGGCCATTTTTAGAAACTAGGGATGCAAGAGAAAAACTGAACTTACACGACCCAGACTTTCACTGTTCAGATGGGAAGGACAACCGTTAGGCGTTACCTAGCGCTGTGCGTGAAAAAAGAGGCACAGGTTACTTTTAGCCAATGATTTTTGTCAGCAGTGGCGCCTGGCCTGAACATTGCATCAGTGAATACAATTAACAAGACACCGGTGTCAGCTAAACTGAGGTCATACTACCCTGCCATCCACATCCCTCTGGGCCCTGCACACAAGGCAGAATGGATACAGTAGTGTCAAGACCTTGCTGACTTGACCAGAATTCAGTGGACACTGGAGGTGTGTGTTGTGGGCAGACGAGCCACGCTTTTTAGACCTTCATATGAAAAATCTACGCTGTAAAAACGCTCTTATAGGCCTATAATTTTGGTTGTAGACCTATATTTTATCTGTAAAAATTAACACCACATGTAAAAACCTTTGTCACACACTTTTGGCGTATATGTAACAAAATTGCTTACGGGACCACAAATGTGAAAAATGCCGGTTGGGCTTACATATGTAAAAAAAAAAAAGAAAAAAAACCCAAGGAAAGATGATTTGATGCACAGCAAATCAGTGTGTGTGTCGTCAAAGCATATTGGTATGGCAATGTACAACTATTCCATAACACAGGCCTAGAACTTGGAATGGTATCTCTATCTATTATAGCTTTGAAGTTATTCAAGATTTTAAATCTATAATAGTGCTTTTTAGCAAGATTTAAATTGCTACAACTTTTATTTTTAATTCATTGGGTGTGCAATGGCCAACAACTCCCTGGTACTAAGTAAAAATTGGAATGGCATCTCTATCTATAATAGTGTTGAAGATATTCAAGATTGAAAATTTCGAATACTGCTTATAAGCATAATTTAAATTGATACAACTTTTGTTTTAGATTCATTAAAAGTGCAATGATCAACAACCCCCTAGTAGAAGTTGAAATGACATCTCTATCTATTATAGTTTTGAAGATATTCAAGATCTAAAATTTCAAATGCTGCTAATTACCATAATTTAAATCGCTACAGCTTCTGTTTTATATTATTCAGTTGCACGGCGGTGAATAACCCTGTAGTAGCAGTTGGAATGATATCTCTATTCATTATACTTTTGAAGATATCCAAGATTTTAAAATTTCAAATGCCCCCAATTTGCATAATTTTCAACATCTTCATTCCTCTCTATTAAAAGACAAAACTCCTTGTAGGGAGGTATAACCTGGCCAAGTTTGGAGTTTCTATGTATAACAGTGTCAGAGAAAAGTGTCGGGCAAATTCACTGGTAAAGAAAAAAAAATAAATAAAGAACTTTAGGAAAAACAGAAAAGTGTGTTGACACACACACTATAACTAGAAAACACGCGAGTAAAGTTGCAGGCTCGCATAAAGTTCCAGTCTGTGTACTGTAGGAAGTTGCACACAAATCAGCTTCTCACTTTCGAAAATTTTTAATCAGTCACTGTTTGCTGGAACCATCCTGCAGGAGTGGAACCAAGCAAACATCATTCTTGTCTTTCTGATAGGCTATAATTCAAGGGCTGGCAATTTCAGACCAGTTTCTAGTGCATGCAAAGCGTCTAGGATCATAGAGTTTATGGTAGTTTTTTCTATAATGAATCACTTCGAAGGGTACAACATCTCATCTTTATTCCAGCACAGAAAGCACAAAAAGCATTTGTAAGAAACGCATTATCGCCATGGCATAGTGGGAGCCTACAGGAAGAAACAGGTACACATGATAGTGCTTGCTTTCATCAAAGTATTCGACAAAGTCCCTCTGGACGCTGGGCCAATGTGGCAGAGACAGTGAGTACCCTACTGTAGATTTGCTCATTTCTCACCTGCCACTTTCGGACTGCCACCCTTGAACATGTTGAAGCAGAAACGTCATTAACAGCTGTATATTTGTATCGTGCATCCCCATGGGCAGAGTTATGGACTGGGTGGTCTACTTTTCATCAACAACCTACCTGTTAATCTGACATTCATTCCTCTTTCTGTTTTACAAGGCTACATTTTGTTCAGAGAGGAATCCCAAGAAAATGACTCAGAGGCACCACGACATGACGTTGACCTCTGAAATACCTGACAAAAACATTGTCAGTGGACTTTAATCCATCTAACCATACACTTTTTAGATTCTCACCCTCAATGAAGACACTTATAGTCCTGCTTGGTTGCCACATTGTTTAGTTACTGACCTTCATGTTTAAGTGTTTCTAGTTTATTGCTGCAACAGAGGTCAACGATTTATGTTGTCATCTCTCTTTGAAAGAGACATTCAAAAACAGCTGGTTGCATATTTGCGAAGGCATAATATCTTGTGTGCTGAACAGTCCGGGTTTCGAGAAAGGCATTCTACAGTTACAGCCGTTACTGATGTTAGCGATTACATCCTAAAAAACATGGATAATCGCAAATTAACAGGCGCTGTATATTTGGACTTGAAAAAGGCGTTTGATACGGTGGATATAGAAACATTGATTTTCAAACTAAAGTGCCTTGGTGTCAAAGATAAAAGCCTTCTTTGGTTTCAAAACTACTTATGTGAGAGGACACAATGTGTAAGACATATGTCAGAGACATCTGATCGCCTGCCAATTACATGCGGGGTACCCCAAGGCTCCATTCTAGGGCCATTATTATTTGTCATTTATGTTAATGATCTTACACAGGCGATCAAATATTAAAAAATTTCACTCTATGCCGACGACACAGTATTGTTGTTCTCATCAGACAATGTAGATGAGATAAAATTGTGTTTAGAGGCGGACCTTAAAAGTGCATCACAGTGGTTTCAAGACAACAAGCTACAATTAAATATAGCTAAGTGCAAATAGATTTTATTTGGGACAACACAAAGATTAAAACATCATTCACCAGTTTCTGTCTCCATTAACAATACAGAGATCGAGCAAGTTAGCCAATATAAATATCTTGGAGTAATCATGGACTCGTTGATGAACTGGAATCATCACATCAGTGCGATGTGCACAAAGATCAGACAGAGGGTGGGTATTCTTCATAGAATACGTCATTTCATGCCCAAAGAGGTTGCAGTGTTACTACATAATGCCCTAGTCATGCCAGTATTTGACTACTGTGACATTGTGTATGGTAGTTGTGGAGAAACACAAACAACAAAACTGCAAAGACTACAGAACTTTTCTGGCAAGACAATTTTGCAGGTTCCGTATGACACGCCTTCTCAACATGTCAGGTCTCAGTTGAACTGGCTTTCAGTAAAAGAGCGCATATTTTTCCATGAAAGTGTCATGATGTTTAAGTGCCTAAATGGACTGAGCCCAGCGTACCTTGCCAGAAAGTTCAAACATGTAAACCATGCTTATACGACACGTCAAACAAGCAATCACAACCTACAAGTACAGAAATGTAGATTATCATGTGGACAGCGATCATTTGAATACAGGGGAAGCAGTAATTGGAACAAAATACCATTAGACATAAGAAATTCGCAAAGTTTAAATGTTTTTAAGGCAGCCATTATAAAACATATCCACAAGAACAGAAATATTAATTAGTATTTTAACTGAAATGACCACCATTATTTTAACCTAAATGATAGCTCTTAACCATCTATTGGCATTTGTATAAAGCTCATAATGCTGATGTCCACTTTTAATGTGTTCTTTATCTATTAATTATTTTGTCTGGTTTACTGTATATTCATGTGTGTCCATGTGTCAGGACCTCTTTGGAAACCAGTATTACTTAGTGTAAGAGCTTCCTGGTTAAATAAAGGTTACTTTACTTTACTTTACTATCTACCAAGACATTCTTCTTCACTCATGATGCTAATCAAAGGCACAAGTAACCAGGTTCAGATGGATTTATATAATACGCGAATTGGTGGCATTGAAAAAAAAGACCTTTGCTTTTGGTTTGATTTTACCGTGTGTCTCAAACCCCCTGCCACAGACACAGCTTCGGTGTGTGTATTTGCGAAAGTTGCACCGACTCCAAACAAAGTGTACGTAGACTATGTTATATCGTGGCCCTTGCCCGTGAGAATGGTCAGAAACTTTCAAATCAAAGCCGTGTGACTGCCCAAATGGAGTCTCAACAGTTGAAATCAGCGCTATTTGCAAATGTCCAATGATTTTTTTTTTTTTTTTTTTTTTGGTGATGCCAAATAATCATTCAGAGTATGAGCCTTGCCTGTATGATCAACGAGAGCAGTCCCACTTTCAATAATTGACAAGATACTTTTATAAGAATTTCACCCGCAAACCTGCTTTTGTGCTCGGGTGCGGCCGAACACAATCACCGTGGGTGAAACTGCGGGGGCAGTCATTACAGAGACACTAGACCGGATCCTTGCCTTCACCATGCGCGTGCCTGTCTGCGTGAGCCCCTGGCAAGCCAAAGCAGCGCCGCGTAGCGAGCGAGAGGTGGGCAAGGCTTCCAGGCCCAAAGGCGCATAAGGTCTTGGACCAGTAACCTAGGCCTAATGCATTTACATGTTAAAACAGTGACATTTGCTGGCTTATTTCTCCAATTTCAAACGTAAAATCACAACTTTCTTTGCATTCTTCTTCAAGTTTATTCCGATAGCAACAATTTGAAACCAAAAAAATAGAGGGTCATGTGATTAGATTTTTTTTTTTACACGTGCGTTTATGAACCTTACCTCCATGATTGACTGTCCCGCGCCAAATTTGTCTCCAAAAATACATAAAGTTATCAAATGATTTAAAATATTTCTTGTGTAACAATGCCTTTCATAAACTCACAGTTAATAAGTATTTTCATATCCAAAATTGTGATGGAACTTAATTTGGGATGCTCTACTCCTGTGATATTAATATCCAGTACACACAGGCACAGTATTCAGTACTCGATCAAAAGTTATGGATCAGTTGACCTGACCTTGAGAGGTTACTGGTCCAAGACCATAAACGTGCAAGTTACATTGTCACATATTGTGCTGGCCATACTTAGACGCGGTAGCTAACAGTTGAAATGCCGCATGTAGATTGGGATATTTAAAGACAGGACCTTCACTAATCTGGCCGGCAACTTTTGCCCCAGGAGCTGTTACCGACTGTTTGCTAATTTACCTTGCGCCAGACTTTCCGCTTTCAAAGTTTAAGGTTCACCTTTGTGCAACTTTTCATGCAGCATTGAATTATAATTCGTCTATACAGTACACAAAAGTACAAGAGAAATATACAATGACCAGAAATATGGTACAATTTTCATGAATGGGAGCGGCCAGAACGTTCACAGGAAGAGTTATGTTTATGCAATAATATTTAACCTGGTTCTGTCATGTACAAGAAAGACCCTGTGCTTACAACGGTACAACTGTGGTACATGGCCGCAACCAAAGGGGGTAAAAGGTACAAGGTATATTTTGGACCTAATGCCACATATCAGACCACGTGCTCCGCCTTTGATGCTTCTTTGGCGTAGATGTGTGCTTCACCACAAAGTCGCACTACTTTGCTACACGGCGTCACAAACTTCTATGCATGTTGCAAATAAATGACTGACTACCGAAAAATTGTTCCATGTCAGATCACCCCCATTGCATAATCCAATTCTTTCACAAGCGGCGACATCACGAACACTTCCTTTTAAAGTAATACTTCTGAAGTTTTCCGTCCCTTTGTCACCTAAATGTATCATAAAGCTTGGTATATTATTCACGTTTGCCCTGCTGATCATAACCAGAACATCGTTCCCAGCATTGCCAATTTTCTTTGCTTTTTGGTTCGCTCGGTCCTAATTCACCAGTCATAAAAAATAAATGGATTGTCAAGTGACCTTATTGTACGAGGTATACACTCAAAAGCAGCTTCACGCGGGGAGGCTGGTACACTACAACAGGCTTCATGTACATCTGCATCATTAAATACAGTATCCCCTTTGAGCATACGACAAGGTTTTAAGCGTTTTACTGTGACCAACTTTTGGGTAAGCTCATTTAATTTTGTAAAAACACTGTTTTTCACGAGCTTGGGTGTCAGCCGATACAAGTATGAACTCTTGGTTACATGTGACTATTGTAAGGAAATTACTTTAACTAGTTGTGAGAGCATCCTGAACCATGATATAGATGAAGCAGGGGCTGCTTGCCGGTGCGCTCAATGATTAGTTGCCGCGGATAAAGCCCGTAACATGCTTTTATGAAGTTCCACTCAAAACCGCTTTGCACATTTACCATCAGGCCAAGAAATACCTGGAAGTTTAAAGTCGCCAGTGAAAATATTGTTTACAGAGATTCAATTTTCAATCTTGGTGCTACATTTTGAAAGGGGTCGAGGGAATATATACACTCGCCTGAACTTTGATCTGGTGGTCTGTAAAGATCTTGAATATGTTGATTGTCACTTCTGTAAATTACCACTGAATATTCAGCTCTTTTAAAGCTACCACCACCTTTCCATTTGACATGCTCGACACAAAAAAAGCTAATCGGCCGACATTTCTGCCGTACATATCAGAAGGGTAAAACACAGAATTTAAATTTCTGAGTGTGTTCAAGACAGAGTTATCCAGCGTGGATTCACTTAATCAAATAACATCAACATTATAAATACCTAAAGACTCAATTTCATCTAATTTCTTATTTGCTGTGAGAGTACTGATATTTAAATGAGGGATGTTCAAAATGTTTTTGCCGCCCGTCCCAGGGTTAGAAAGAGGCAATTGTGTATCAACCGCCAAAATATGGTTAAGATATGGGCAAACAAATACCTTGTCAATAATAATGCAAATCCCATTTTAACAAATGGGTGTAACGTGCTGCTTACACTGCCAAGCAATTTTACATTCCATGTACGAATTTCCAGGAATGACACAGGGATTTCGAGCTTAGCGAAGTCTTGACCTTCCAAGTAGGTCTAGTATTCATCGTATCCGACTGACAATGACTGTGTTCTGGTACATTTATAAATATAAAATACACTTACATGGTAAAACAAATATAAAACACTTGGCAAATACATGATTTACTCAAGATGAGAAATCATATTAGGCTTATATTTTGTATGTAGGTCGGTTAACGCCATGCAACAAGTGAGAAAATCAACATGTGACAACGTATTACCATAAGTTGCTAATGAAAATGAAAATAATAAAAACATGTATAATGCTAATGGACGACACGGTCATAATGGCAAGCTCAAGAGCAAAATGCATTGATAAGCTTATTATCTTGAATGATTTCTGCATATCATCAGGTATGGTTATAAATGAAAAGAAAACAAAGTTTATGGCTATAAATGGAAATCAACATGATAGACAGCCCATTGGTGTAGGAGCAGATGGAAATTTAATAGTGCACCATTGTGACAATTATACATATTTAGGCAGTATATTTACCGCTGATGGCAGCACTATCTCTGCAGTTAAGCAACATGTCCAGGCAATGAGAAAGCATTTATTGAAACTTGTCGGGTTTTTCAACAAAAATGTAGATATGCCCTTTGTAGTGAAGAAAAAAGTTTTAGATGCAGCATTTTTGTCCGCAATACTTTATGGGTGTGAGAGTTGGTTTAATGTGAGTCTAAAGAAAGTAGAGAGTTTATACTTGGGTGCACTGAAGTCTATATTGGGAGTAAGAGTGACGACTGCCAATGACTTATGACTTATAGAACTTGGGTACCCTCCTTTGAAGGACTTAGTTATGTTCCGACAGCAGAAATTTTTACAGAAGTGTATTGTTAGCCGACAAGGTATTCAAGATGACCCACTTATGTTTGCTCTTGCTTTAACGAGAGAAAGTGGCACCAGCACAGGTGCCTATTCAAACCGTTTATTGGCGCTAGATGACATCGAAGGCACAGGGATGTCAAACCTGAGAGACAAAATTCGTGAATCTGAAAAATCAAAATATATGACATATAAACAGATGAACCCAGATTTGTCCACACATAGTGTATATTCGAAAGGTTTAAGTAATCACGTCCCAGAGTATCTAAGAATTTCTTTCACAAGACTGCGAATGTCATCGCACAGGCTAAGAATAGAGACTGGTCGCTGGGCGCGCATTCCAAGAGATCAGAGACTATGTGGATTCGGCTTCACTCAAGATGAGGCCCACGTCATACAAAGGTGCCCCCTGGTGAACCACATCAGACAGAAATACAATGGTCAATCTTCTGTGTATCCAGACTGCGTAACTCGTGCTAAAAATATTGAAACGTTTCAGATGATTCATGATATTTTAGTGTTTTATAAATGATGTAATTTTGTTATGTACTATCCTTATTTAATATTCAATCTCGCATGTGTGCACTGTAATTACTTCCACACTTTTCTGGACCATGGTCAATAAAATACTACTACTACTACTACTATAATGTTCATGTCCTTACGCTTTCTAGAGTTTTGTCCCAGTGAGTGGTTTATCTCTAGTTTTGGTGCGGAGGACATAAATTATTACTTATAGTTACTATATTTATTTTAACATACGAAGATTATTTGATTGATAAAAAGGATGCCTGATTATTTGTATATATTTTGGACGCATCATGGAATTTCCCCCGTTCCGTTGGTGCCCCCGCTGTAAAAGGGAAGTTTTCCTAATAAATTATTATTATTATTATCATCATCATCATCATCATCATCATCATCATCATCATCATCATCATCATCATCATCATCATCATCATCATCATCATCATCATCATCATCATTATTGTTATTATTATTATTATTATTATTATTATTATTATTATTATTATTACTATTATTATTATTATTATTATTATTATTATTATTATTACATCACAGGAAATAGAACCACTAATCAGTTATTTGTTCCATGCAAGGAAAACAGCGTTAACATTTTTATACCGAGAAGAAAATTTTTGTGCGAGTTTGTGGCTATGTTAAACACGAGAGGTGGGTGGATCTGGCCTTGGCCCCTTGCATGGAATTTATGGTTAGATTTGTGATTTTTAACCTTAGGTAGTTTTATAAAATTCCTCGAGTGTTAACCTCTTGGCCTCCTGGCTGTGACAATAAGTTGACAACGAATTTGAGTGCCCCGCCTGCGACCTCTTAGGGCTCCATGTCACAGCTGTACCCAATTGTATGGGTTCTTGACTCTTCCGTTTTATTTACTTGTGCATGATGCTGCTTTCACAGTACGGTGAAAACATCCTACCAGTTATTTGCACCCTATGAAGAAAATAGTACCGGGTAATCATTTCACCGTACAGTGAAAACATAATTGTTGAGATATTACTGTATTTTGTAGCCATATTCTGGACTTGATCGATCTCCAAATGACAATTACGCGGGTCATGAACTTATCAAGTTACCGGTCTTACTGTCAGACGAAACTTGATTTAGACAATATAATTTTTAACCCCCGAAAGCATAAATGTATTAGGTAGCGATCAAGTCACAACGTCCCGGCTGAAAATTAAATCATCGTCTTCGAGAATGTTTCTTTGCGCATTTCCATGGCTATCAGTTAAAGTAACTAAGCTCCAGGAATAAGGAGTACTGGCAGATACAAAAAAAGTACAGACCTATATTTTTTGCATGGATTTCGAAGCAGGCCAAGCCAATATTAATCACTCTCCGTGGCACAGATGGTGACTTAAACTTTCCTGCCTACATGTTTGATGGAGAAACCCGAAAGACTCTGAAAAAAACCATCGTGCGCAGTCAGAGTGGTAGGAACTCTTTCCACTTGCATCCCCGACCGTGAATCGAACCCGGGCCGCACAGGTGAAAGGCGAGCGTGATGCAGCTCCGCCAATCATGCACCCTTAGATATAAAGGTTAGGTACGTGGCAACAGGTATTCTATTGTCATGTGTCACTGCAGACCAGATTGACGATCACATCATTAATTACAAGTATACTTTTACAGATGATTTACCGATACTAATTACATTGATACCATTAGACTCTTTGCTTTCCCAGAATATATAAGATTGACCATCTATTTTAATTTGTGGCTCATTTCTGTGCTGAAAATATAGATCAACCATGAAGGTCACCTCCGATGCCGCATTCTCCGAAACAATGATTTTGAATGATCCTGAATGATGAGAGAGAGAGAGAGAGAGAGAGAGAGAGGGAGAGAGAGAGAGAGAGATAGAGAGAGAGAGAGAGAGAGAGAGAGAGAGAGATGAAATTTTGTATGGGATATGTGTCACTAAAACTGCAATTACATGCATGTATAAATGGCATACATGCAAGATGTAATATTATTAGAAGTTTGTAAAAGTATGAGCATGAAATTGGGTCCCGTGGTTGCCTTATCATGCCTATAACGGTCACACACAAAAGCAACTGGTTATTTTGATTTGATAGGTTCCATATATTTATTGATATCATTTGAGTTACACAAATTTGCCACACCGAAAATAAGCCACCAGTTGGCTACAATTTTCTATTTTCCAAGAGTTCGTGTTAGTTTTAATGTCTCCCCTTGAAATAAAGAGGGCATGTTTCGTGGTTGTCCGTCTGTCCGTCCATACAAACCATTAGTTGGAAAGACGCCAATGTTAATTCCTTACATAAAAAAAGACAGTAAACAGTTTACGAAAAATTCCCGTCCCATATCTTTACTCAGTTGCTTAAGCAAAGTTTTTGAACGGTATGTCTTCAAATCTCCTTTCAACCACTGCATAGAAAACAAAATTGTGACAAAATTTCAATCTGCTTATCAACCCGTCGATTCTCATCTCTCGCAATTATTAGAATCATACGACTTAGTGCTTAATGCTATGGACAATGGCAAAATTGTAAATTTTGTCTTCCTTGGCATATCCCGAGCGTTTGACAGAGTTTGGCACAAAGACTCATTTTTACGATGGTAATCGTTTTTGACAAATTCACCATTCGCGGATGCGTCTCAACTGCAGTACTTTGAATGATTTTCTATTTCGATGTAATTTTATCAATAGTGCACAGTGTTCATGTGGCGCACCGATCGAAAACACCTCTCACGTCTTGTTAGATTGCCCCCTTTATACTCACCTGCGGTCGCAATACTTTGAACCCCTGCAGTTAGGTAATAAACTATCTACAGCCATTTTACTTCAAGCTGACCTACTGAAAAGTGTCCATTGGAATCACACAGTAGTGCTGTACAAGTGTACATCACCAAGACCAAACGCTTCAAGATAGTATAAGGATACTTCGACTTTCTTTCTCCCCATCTGTCTGTCTGTCTGTCTGTCTATCTGTCTGTCTGTCTGTCTGTCTATCTGTCTGTCTATCTGTCTCTCTCTCTCTCTCTCTTTTCTTTCTTTACCCGCCATTTATATGTTTTACACTGTGATATATACTTTCGAGCATTTCAGTCGTTGGTTTCGCTAATGTACATTGTGTAACTATGGAGAAGGATTCACATAAGCTTTATTAAGCATGTTTCCTAATCCATTTTCAAATGAAATAAAATATGTTTAAACCAAACCTTTGTTACTGCGTAATGTTTAAGAGGCTTAAAATAAATATTTTTTTTCTTAAATTTGTTACAAAGCTGCATTATTGGCCAAAATCAGCCCACTAAATGTTCAGGTCACTAAGACCTATTTATAGGACACACAAACCTGCCTAGTATGAATTTTGTTCCCACCACATCTTCTGAGTGGATCGAATTTTCTCAAGCTTGGTACAGAAGTGCATTAAAAACAATGATAAGATAAATAGGTTTTCAGGTTGCTGTGACCATTTACAGTTAATCTGACTTTGTCACCGTAGTATCTCAAAAGTGCCTGGGTGTATTTTTCTCAAATTTGCCAGAGAGATGATCCAAGGAAGATAATAGTCAATTAGATATTCACCATGGCCTACTTTTGGTTATTCTGTCCCATTTGCAGTCAACTTGACTTAGCCACTGCAATGTTTTCGATGTGCCTGAACGTATTCTTCCCAAATTTGGCACAAAGATATGTTATTGGGCAGAAATAAGCTTTTTATGTCTTTATGGCCGATTTTATAGTTACTGGAACCTACCTTGTAGTAAATGTCAATATGGCTGGGATTACAGTATCTTGAAAGGGCTTGAATGAATTCTCAAATTTATTACAGATGCACATTGTCAGACAAAGATTGGCTGATAAGATGTGGTGAGTAATTGTGTGGCGACAATGACCTATATGCAGTCATTCTGGCTTTCTTACTGCAATATCTCTAAAGTGCCTAGATGAATTCTCAAATTTGGCACAGGGATGTATTCTAAACAGTAAAATAGCTGAGTTGATTTGCAGGTCACTGTGACAAAATCTCTGGTTACTCTGACCTATTTACAGGCAATTTGACTTCACCTGCAATATTTCCAAAGTGTCTGGAAGGGTGTCTTTCAACATTTTAATCATCAGTATCATTAGGAATAGATGACATCACGTCGGTGCAACATGTGGCTCATTTTGGAACAAAGAGAAATTTGTCCGATTTGAGAACACTGCGGGCAATCACTTTATTTAACGTTTATTGACGTTGCACTAATAACACACCCTTTTGACGGGCAAGAGTCCAACTATTAACTCCTTCCCGTCGGAATCCCCGCGCTACGCGGACCCTTTCCTCGTTACCATGACAACGAGCAAATAATTTCGTTTTTATAAGGTTTTGCAGGTAGTAAAACTATTTGAGACCAAACTAAACAACGAACAAGCAATACTATGTTCCAAGAATCACATATTTTATATAGTTTAAATGCATTTTAGTTGGGAAAATGTATAATTATTTTGTAATTTTGGAGTATTTCATGAACAAATCAGCTCGTATGTTAACCCATTGTCACGTAAAATTTTATTATTTCAGATCAGTACAAAACAAAGGTAGCAATATTTGTTTGATACACTGTGGTCAATTTTGGTATATGATACTTGTAAATTTTGGTATCATAAAAGCAAATGTTGCTTCAATATTTAGCATTTTACATAAAAATTATAAAATTCACCAACCATAGGCTGCAACCCTATTGAAAAAGCAGAGAATTGAGAACCTTAATAAGACTGCTACATTTTACTGTGAGATGGTAAAGTATGGACCCATATGTTTTACATGGATTGTGGAGCAGGCAAAGAAATATTAATCAGTCTTTCATCTTTGTGCTCCCCCAGACGTTTGTCTGGATTCGAGAAGGATGCTATTTATTGTCTTCACTTTTCAGTAGTTACTAGTAATATACAAGTTACTGACACATTTTACCTATCTGCATCATATGTTGGTGGCCTGAAAGATATTCCGATTTTGGGGAATATGCATGGTACGCCAAAACACATCACCAACATGAATTTATAGTTTAGAAAAAGTCAATTTAAAGTTTAGTTTTACGGAGTAAGAAGTAGTTACATATAATATGATATGATATGATCACCAGTCTAACCAGGTTTACCAGTTCTCAATACTCAGACGCTCAGGTCACTTATTCATATTAATTCCAATAACCATAGCTTTATATTTCAACAAGCATGGATAAAAAGACAAACCAATACGTTGGCATATAGGTAATGACAAGTTATTTAAACCCTATCATTGCCCACACCTAGATATTGCGTGGCCTGTGTGACTGCATTTCCTGGAAAATGCATCCGTAGCAACCACACAAGACCAAAGGCATCAGCAGTTAATCAATGTGCAACTCCAGCTGTGTGACACAGAATTATAGGTTTCTTACGCTGATAAGAACCTTTGAAGTGAATGGACTGTTATCAGCACTTGTGTTGAGAGAGATGATCTTTGATACGTGCTGATAGAGTGTAGAAAAAGGCAAAATACATCAATTGTGTCATTGTCAACCTGGTGCGAAGAAAAAAGATCAAAATATGCTGTCCGTAAAGCAGAGAGGCTTCACTAGCTTTTAAATTAGCGGCGAGTCACTGTTTATTTTCATCCCGAAATGAGCATTTATTCTGCCCGGCACTCCCAAACAATCACATTAAATCAAAGATATAATTTTATTTAATAATCATGTTTGGCATTTACAATGTGATTCTTGTAACATTTACTGTTTTTGCAATTTATTTCATAGTTTTGTTTTTGGACAATGAATACAATGCATGCGATGAGCACTTCGTACAGTGTAAATATTTACACGACTAGGATAGCACTATGTTATACTAGTAAGTCCCCGATTCTGGAAATAAATGCCGACTCAGTTAATATACTGCATTACCGTGTTGATATGGCACTCGCACATAACTACCTCCATTGAACCATTCTTTTTGGGAATGGGGATGTGGTCGAGTGGATATGTGCGTTTCCCATTTCAGCTAGGCGACTGGTGCCAAAGGTTGCAAGTTCTAGTCCCGCTCGTTCCGAACATGAAATATACATATGAATGCAATAATTTGGTAACGAACGTATAGAAACATCAACGTTTTAAACTACTGCGCTATTTGTAAAAGATTTGCCATTTGATAAGCATTTTGATGTAGTTTCTTATTCACCAAAGCCGAATCCCCATTTTGCTGACCTGTTTTGTTTTTTTTAATATTTTTGTTCCATTTGGCCTTCATGTGTTCTATGATGATTCTCAGGAATCGGACTGATGAAAGTGTCGACAGTATGCTCCCGAGTACCGCATATTTATTTACCTGTTACTACAGGGGCTAACGGAAGCAGTGTTTGCCACGAAAAGGAAAGGGGTCTATCAGTAAAAGGCAGATTGCCGATTGCAGATTGCACAGCATTTACTATGACCGACATGCAGCCCCACTTAGGAGTGGAAAGGGCTGATGATCGACGTTTTACTCTTTCAGGAGACAATACAAAGTATTGTTAGGCTTATGCCATCCCAGTTCAACAACACATGAAAGGATGCATTGCACTGAACCTCATATAGGAATTCAAGAAAACGCGATTTCAGGAAAGCAACATGTATGGAAGCTGTATTATTCAATGATTCACAAACCAAGGGTATCATGTGCAAAACCCCATGTTTCGTGACAGCACCTAGGAGTTTGTCACAAAAGCCTGTGGTTGGTCGGATAGTTGGTACTTTTACAAAACCCAGGTAACGGTAACAAACCCGTGGATTTCTAAGAAAGCACACATCTGGGGTTTTCTTGCTTGCAATGTTCATTTTTTAACTTTTTCAGTTCCAATCGCGCCTAAAGTCGATCTACTTAAGTCAGAGTAGTCTGAGTTATCATTAGGATCCCAGATTCGTACTTCCCGTAAAAAGACCTTTCACCCAAGTACCAGTATGTCTATTATTCCAGAGAGAAAAGCTGTTGACTGAGTCCAAAATTTGGCACTGAAAGAGTTATTAAAACCCAGGGCTTTGTCAATTATTAAATCGAGACTTTCCCCATACCTTGCTTCTGGTACTTCATTAGCAACAAAACCTGGCATTTTGTGATTTTATTTTTCACTAACAGCGGTCCCTCGTGAGAAAAAGTTGGAAACGCACTCTCAGCTTGTAAGATTCTTTTTAAACCATGCCTCCTTTGTCAAAGCGTGGAATTTCTTCTGCAGTGTTTCCAATTTAACCCTTGTGGATGTCTGTTGTATGAGAGCTACTTTCGGTGACCAGAATGCTGAATTTTGCCATGAAGAACAAGTGTTCTCTCTGGTCTATTTCAGGAAAAAATATATCAGTAAGGCGCCAGCAGGATTCGAACCCGCACTGATATCCACAAGTTGAAGCGACTGCTCTAAACTCCACACCATCCAGTGAGACCCGGTCGTTGAGGCACGTCATGCATCACTGACAATGGTCAGTGGATCGTGCCAAGAAGGACCTGGCACGTGGGTGCACAGGAAGATCAAAAAATAGTTTTGTACTCTCTCTTGGATTAAGGTGGAGTAAAGGGTCCGCAACTTTAAAACTGTGGCAGTGACAAAACAGGCATGGCTTATACAGGATATACCAATTGTTAACGGGATGTATTCTGAAATCTGTATTATAAATCCCGCCCCCCTCCCACCCGCTACGCGGTCGGGATATGTAATGCATGTTTTCAACCCAGGTTTTTGAACTGAAGCATGAGATTATGTGTCCAGGGTGGATGGAAGTAATGACTTTGTTTGAAAAAACCTAGTTTTTTTAAACAAGCATGCAGTTGTGTAATTTGCGCGTTTATTTACATTCTGTATAAAAACCAAGATTTTACACAGAATGTAAACTTGTACACAAAACTCACTGTTTCATGTACAAAACCCAGATTTTCTTTTAAAAAACCCACAAGGTTTTATGCACAGATCTCTGTTTTTTTTTAATTATTGACCAATACAATTTCCGTAAACATGCAGGCAAGGGTAAGGGCAACAAGCAACAACCTCTTTGTATCGCCGGGCTTCTGTTAAAACTTAATTGGTTGGATGAGTTCCTAACCAACAAGAATGCAACAGCTGATGATTAAACTCCATGTATACTAGATTCTCTTTAGTGGTAGGTTTACTTTGTTGGATAAAATCATACACAACGTATGTTCTTGCAAATTACAAAAGTTTTCTCCTTTTACGATGATTCTCCATGAGCAAACCATGACTCCATCTGATCCTGAACAAGCGGACATGCTAGATTTATATGAGCATTTGAGTATCTTGTCGTGGATCTTATTTGTGCATTGCTTTATACTTGTCTCCTTATATTTTTAAGTGCCTATTTATACACAATAGGAATTGGCTGCTGATGTCTACGCCTGGATTGCATTTCTCTGTATATTAGTTTTGAGATCAATTCTACCACTGGATATGACTCATCCTGTCTACTGCTTTTAGAACTACGTCAGCTGAATCTGCAGTGGTACCACTAGCTTTACTAGTCTAAGATAGTTGGTGATATTAAAAGAAATCATTTATGGATCCTTAAATAAATAGAAATCATTTCAGCGACCTGGTTGTCACATATTTTGTAGTCATTAAGTCAATATATATGTTGTAAAGGACTGAACTTATAATCATGAGCATGTAAAGTGAATACGTAGGCATTTGCACAGACAGTGATATGGTATTTCATGTTCTCCATTTTTCTGTTTCACTAGATGGTCACAATCTCTGGCTTGGTTGCAAAACGAGACATTATGTCATCCATACACAATACATCCTTGCGAATCCAAAGTGAGGTCACCCCTCCCCCTTTTTAAAACAAATAACGTCGTAGGTACTCACTTGTTCTTTTCAAATCAAACACCTTTGTCAATCTGAAGGAGGCGTACTCTGAATCCAAAGATTTTTTTAAATAAAACATTATACATGGCACTTCGTTGCTTGAATATAGTTTCAAGAGACAGCATAAAAGCAATAAAACACACTTGTAGACTTGTTTTTGTTTACAACATTTAGTGTACACAGGATATTTTCATTTTAAGTTTCCTCCGGACGTTTTCACGAGAGAAATGTTGTTGCGGTAGATGCATTTAAAAAGCTGATTATGGAATCTTGGTTTCATAATACTCTATTAAAACCACATAATTATAATCTATGGTCTAGGCCAATTAATAGATCTAGCTTCATAGACGCGAAACACTACCTGGACCGGAAGAGAGGTAAGTTGCTACCAGGCTAGTCTGTCACCATGGTTCGTTAAGATGCAGCCTCCTAATGCTATTAGGTCCAAAGAGCAATCAGGTGAAAACTAAAACAAACAATCACTATTTCTATTTTAATTTACGATATTGATGGAATATCTTGGGGATTTTGTAATTTAAAACATGATTCATAGTGCTTACTTTCGTCGACACAGTATTATATGTGCTTTTTGAGGTCAACTGCATCCACTTGCTCATTATATTGATTTCTAATGTGCACATGCTGCCCTGCTCTCCGTTAAGCGGAAGAGAGGTAAGTTTCTACCGCGCTAGTCTGTCACCATGGTTCGTTAAGATGCAGCCTCCTGCAGTTTCTATCTAGGCCTATCTGATAAGGATACATGACCTGTTGATCAATCTGGTGAGTGTCAATTTTGCTACTGATAGCTTGTATGGTGTAGGCAACTAGCACCTCCACAAGCTGGGCTTGACCTACACACCAGTGGGCAAAAATCAGCACGGTCTGCTTGGATTATGAATAATAAATGAAGCTTGTAGCGTATTTTGCAAAACATTTTCGCACAAAGTTTTATGAAAACGGAGGCTGTACCTTATGTGGGTATATAGATGGTATGGCCGATGGTAGGGCATGAACCATTTTGTGATATTTGACGTCTGACTGTCATTGTTGATTTGAAATTTATGAATATGTAATAGGTAATGCTTGTCTGAACTATGAGTGCAAAAGCAGACTTCAGCAAATAGAATGCACACGATATCCAGGCACGACACACTGCGGTGTTTGCAGATTCTTCTTCTTGCTGAGTGGCTCAAATGTACAGTGAGACACATTTATGGGGTAAAATGAAAGTATTTCGGAACTGGTCGTACTGTAGCTAAAACAAAGGTGCGATGCTAGCATCAAGTGCATTCATTGTCAAAGATACTAACATTTTAGTGGCCTTTTTACAATTTGCCTTTGATATCTAGTTGATATCTAACATCAGTTTTAAGCTCAGCTGGCTTAGCAGTAAGGTAGAGCGGAAATTAATTCATACTATAAAACAGACACAAACTTTTGGATAAAGCCATTTTGACAGTGTTTTATCATGCACGATCATGTTTGTAATATATAGCAGCACAGCAAAACAGGGAAGAATTTGGCACAACTCAACCCATGCATGGGGTAAGTTGTTTTGTGTCATGCTGTAAACGGATCCATTAAAGCAAAACCAACTGTCAATCTAACAGAAGAGGACAAAAACAATATTTTACAGAGATGTGTAATAAATCAGCCCTAATAGCCTACGTTTGTAACCTTCGTAAGTCATAATTACGTCCATGCAGGTATTAACAACCACTTTCTGAAATATCCAACTGCTAGGCAAAACTCAAAATATTTTTACATTATTTACGGTAATGTTTTCAAAATCTCCATCTAATGTCTATGCATGTATTGATGAAAACACTTTTTCCACAATCCATCTTGTTGAACAATGCAATTTGGCACGAAAACTCAAATTACATTTACATTATTCGACGCAAATAAAATCATGGTCACAATATCTATGTGCGTATTTATGAACTTTTTTTGCAATGATCTAACTTGGTGAACAAACGTCATTTGGCACAAACAATTAAATTACGTTTTCATTGTTTAAAGTAATGTTTCCAATATATGGGTCAAACTGTCTGTGCATGTACTGATGAACACTTTTTCGGGTATCTGACTTGTGTAAGAGCAAAAGCCATTTGGCACAAAAGTTCAAATTACATTACAATACCTGAGTCAAATTTGTAATGATCAGCTCTTGCAAGTTCTCACCAGCTGTATTGTCACATATCACGCCCTGCACAAAACACAAAACACAACAAAGTATGGGAGTGGAAATAACAAGACTCCAAAGATAAGTACCATCTCAAACAGAGCACTGGCAACAATCCAGTGAACTAGTAAAACCATGTTTTTGCATACTGGCAAATTCTAAAATGCCAGATTATGCCTTTTATCAAAGCCAATGTCATTTTAACTGTATTGCCATTTTGTCAGGCCACATGGGTATATAAATTGACCTCGGCGACTCAGCGATCCACCAACTATTTTTGTCTGTGGAAGTTTGTATGCCATGCCATCTCTCACGACTGAGACATTATCCTTCTGATTATGTTTTCCTCTGCTCCAGGACGACCTGATCCTTCCTGGAGAAAAACACCCTCATAGTCGTTCCAATCCACCACATCAACTCGCGCCATGTAATGCAGGACACTTGACTTTTCTGTAACTTTCACTACTACAAAGTCACCCTATATGATTTCATTTCACGTGACGATTTCCGGTCCGATTTATGATTGACTTAAATGTAGGCGTGGTTACAGATCCAGACATTTTTTTCGTTTTGATGCAAACAGCACTTTATGCACATGATTCCACACCAGGAGATCTCTTTGGTTTACCGATGCTCATGATTGCACACCAGGAGATCTCTTTGGTTTACCTATGCTCTGTGCAGCAACTTAATATCGCTCAGCAGTGTCTGTGACAATGGTAGTTTTCTTTCTATCTTCCACGATTGTTATCAGCTTGGTGTCGGCATGGACCAATCTTCCATTGGCGTCACAATGACGTACAGTAAAACACTAGCAACAGGCTGCAATGTTCTATGCCGACAAATAAAAGAACCCTTGTTGTCATCATACTAATGAGGGGTTTAAGGCCGGCGCAAAGAGGGGTGCTACCGCGGCGGGCCTTCTTCAAACCCGAGTCACACTGCAAATTTTTGAAGTGCGGTGCGTCTGCGTCCGTGTGGGGTACCGTTTGAAAAGTAAAAGAAGGCGATGTCTCATGAAAGTAGAAGTGCAGGAATTAGCTGGAATGCTAAGCTTCCTTTCTTTAAAAGGGCCTTTCTCCACAGCGTTAGCCAAATTGGAAGTTATATCAGGTACACCTGCATCTTTGGTCTACTGTTGAACAACTGAAACCATATGACAGATGCTATCTTGCGTTTAGGAGGACTTCGATGAGACATTGGTATATAGTATAGACACATTTGTTTTAACATGGATTATGAAAGAAGTCAAGCATTGACTTATCGAGTCACTCTCCATGGCACAGATGATGGCGTACATCTCCTACCTTGTCTGTGGTGGAGGAAACCGAAGAAATCGGAGAAAACCACCGTGCACGGTTAAAGTGGTAGGAACTTTTTCCACATGCTGCCCAGGACGAGAATCGAACCAGGGTTGCAGAGGTGAAAAGCGAGTGTCTTACCGCTCAGCTTACCGTGCACCCCAGATATGTTTTGATGAGTGGCCATATTCTGTATTGGAATGGGGGAGAAAGTAAATCGGTATATGAATTTTCACTTGCTGTTTCGGTAAAATCATTCATTATCTTGACAAGGTGCAAAGTCTTCCTCACTGGTTGTATCAATGTTGTTGCTATCATATCTGGGGATGCAGTGATTGCTTGTGTGAATTTTCTTTTCTTTTTATAAACTAATGGCTTCACTTAGGACAAAAAGAGACCACTTTTTCTCCACGTTTCATGAAACAGTACGATAGAATTCTTTTCAGTGGAAACATTTGGCTTATTGCATTAGTTCATACTTGTATGTTCTTATGCTTATAAATGCAGATGAAAGAAAACTGTTAGGAGACGAGAGAATTACAATAATGCGCCGCGTTTCGTCCTGTTTTGCCGCATCCACAGGTGTAAACACAAAGGTAGATGTAATTTTAAGCCGTTTAAGTGCTTCCCATCATTACTTGCACCCATAGTATTATTCATTACGTCAAAAGCCTAAAATGATGAAAAGTCTCCACCGCGTACGATCTATGGGTCTTTCTGCACTTCGTTTGTGGCGAGACGTAACATAACATACTTCTAGGCTAGCGTCCCGGCTTGTGCTTGGGGTTGTCCAGTGTGGCGGGGATGTGCCTTGGGTAGGTCTCTACTATTAAGTTTGTTCAAATAGTCATGCTCCTGTTACAGTTGGAATTGTTATGATTTTTTGGGGTTCATTTTTGGCGTAATCATAAAAGATATTCGACTCCAAAACAGCTTGGCCAATTAATTCGAAACAGCTTAGGGAGACTTCTGGGGACTTAGAAACCTGACTTTGTTCAACAGGTGGCACTGTGATTTTTCAAATTTTTCTAATGCAAAAAAATATATATTTTAGCTTTTTTCGACTTTCCAAAACCATCTCAGATTATGTTGAAACTTGATGGAATCTTCCTTGTAGAAGGGGCAACTTATGTTGTACACAAGATGGCGTTACTGTGAATCTCCATTTTTCAATAAATTTTTCATTTCGGGTACTTATCGGTTAATGCATACTGTTGATTACTATGTCAGTAAATCGGGATCGCAATATAAATTCACGGCTTTGACTTCTTCAAAACCACTATCCAGATTCACTTGAAACTTGGAGGGGGGGGGTACCTGGGGTGGTTCTCTGCTAAGTTTGTTCAACACTCCAGTGATTTTTGAAATTTTAATGATTTTTTGTTCATTTTTTTTGGCCAAATCTTAAAAAATCTTCTCCAAAATCACAAGCCCAATTGATTCAAAATAACATATGAACACTGGAGGGAATGACAACGGTAGTTACAAAGTACATGGGTGACCTTGACCTCATTTTCAAGGTCATAGGGTCACTCAGATGTATTTCAGTATACAGAAGATAGCTTGAGAACAATTTCAGCCAGTACTTTGATGTTAATAGTGCTTATGATTTTCTTTGAGGGCCACACGCAGACAGTACATGCGTAACCTTGAACTCATTTCCAAGATCACAGGACAACTAACATGAAATTTACTGTTCAATTGATAACTTTAGATCTATTTTGAGTTGTGACCTTGATATTGGCATATGTTAATGTTTCTCTATGAAGGTCACGCTTAGACAGTACATGAGTGACCTTGACCTCATTTCTGAGGTCATAGTGCAACGTATATGATTTTTTTCTTCTTCAGTATAACTTGAAAACTACTTGAACTGGGACCTTGATGTTGCACATGCTAGTTTTCTTCCGTAAAGGTCAGACTTACTCTGTACATGGATTACCTTGATACAGAGTCACAAGTGTGATGAATGTTTAGGTCAGATGAGCATGGGTTCTTCACACAGCCCTCTTGTTTGTTCTTTTCCCAATTCTCAGGCATTTTCAGTTGTTTACCTGATGTTAATTCATATCTCAGTTTGCACATTCATCTAATGAAAGCCCATGGAACATGTAAGCTAGATGCTTGACATTGTTGGCCAAGTCGTTTTCCATCTCTGCAGGAAACACAAACTGGGACACAGCAACTGCTTTATGACCAGTGACAGCATTTGGGTTGGTTTTTCCTTTTTGGATGAAGCACATCAGAGTCACTCTGTCAATGTTGTAGTCTCTGGCAACACTTCTGATTTTATCTCCTTGTTGTACTTCAGCAGCAGCTCCTTTAAGAACATCCTCTGGGGTACTTTCTCTCTGTGTTTTTCTCTTGAAGTTTTGCATTACAGATATATAAACGTTTATATTACTTGGTCCACCATATTGGGAATTTTTACAATGACTTGTAAGCTAGCCATGCCTACCAATTGACAATGACGATAATGTTCATGGTTATGATCATGCTCATTGTAATATTCATCAAAACCAGGTCTTAAAAACGTGTAGACGTAAACATTTAATTAAACTAACGGCCATAGTGTCAGTTGATCCATAATGGGGCAAGTTGTGCCATGGCGTAAATTGCCCCTTCTCTACTAGCACAACTTGCCCCATAACGATACACACAAGATTCCTCTTATCACACCATTAAAGACACGTGGTAGATGACGTTCACAGTCCTTGATAAAGCAACAGGGCTCTAATCCATTTATTACTACAGTTAAATTTTGGTTACTCTCTATGGTAAGTACATAAAAATCCGCATACCTCATTGAAAATTTGACTTTCAGCACCGTGGACATTCCTGTTTCTTGATGAATCCGTTCCATAAGACAGGAAGTGAGGTAGTAGTGACTCACTAGAGAGCGCTTTTTCCCAGCTAATGCATCTGATTGAGCAAAGATGGGCGAGGGGGTGGCTCAACGTACTTCAGGGATAACTTACAACACTCTCCCCTACATCCCAGCTTTTAGCAGGCTCGCTCGTTTGTTTTACATCCACACGTCTGTTCACATTTCATATTTGAACCTCTCCGAAACCACTGTACACACTTGTTCGACATCTGTCTTAGGTGAATTTCTGCAAGGTGATTTGTTTTTTTGTGATTTTTCACTTTTTTATTATCTTTTTGTTCATGTTTCGCCAAAATCCTCAAAATCGTTTCCAAACTGCATAGACAATTGCTTCAAATTATATAGGGACAATTCTGGGGTCCCCTCGACCTCAATTCATGCAACAGGCAGATTGTGAATTTTTTTTTTTTTTTTTGTGATTTTCTGTTATCAACTTCTCCCGTGAAAAATCAGATTCCTTGTGTTTCAATATAGTCTTTATGTTTCATATTAAAAATGTTAATTAGGTTGAGCTGAAACTCGATAAAAGCGTTCCCAGCCAGACAGCAAAGCAAGTTAAGTACGAGATGTTGTTGCTGTGCACTCATGATTTTTAACAGGTCGCCACAGCCAACAACGGATTCCCCGAAAGGTCGTACATGAACAGACCTGTTCATAGGACTCGGGTTTATTCGGTTCACTTCGGGAAGCGCACACTGCCTTGTTTATATTTTGTGCTCGGCCCAATGGCCGGATTACACGTGGAAGCATAAGAAAGTAAAAAAACAAGATGTGCTTGGATTTAACGAATATCATACCGTCAGCAATCTATAAATGCACGTTTCACCACTGATGTGACAATTTAGGTAAAAGATTTGCACTGTTCAACACAATCCATGCTGTAATCACTAGCGTTTGCCCTGGCATCTGTTGTAAACATTTGACGACGTAGGCGCGACTCGGCTAGTTCCTGATTGGACAATCAGGCCAACAATGGAATGCATAATTAATTACGGTCCGGAAAAGTTCAGTACAACTCGGTATGAACAGGTCTATTGGGGAAATCCAAGGACGGGCACAAAGAAACCTGTCTTGTTGTTGTCTGTAGATTGTGGGCTGAATAACAGGCTATTATTACGTGTTATCCACCCACACATTCCCTCACAAAATATGCATATATTATCAGTTGTTTTGGTCGCACGGCTGTGTGGGTGACATCACTAGGCTGGATAGTTCACATTTTATACTACACGGTAAAACACAATTTCATTTTAATACAATATAAAGTGTGATGGATGAATTTTTAATTGACTGCACAGTAATAATACATATCAAGCCATATTTAATAAGGGCTACCCCAACAGAACAAAATTGCAAAATGCATTTTGGAGGGGGACAAACGCCTGTGCCCATGTAAGATAAATGAGATGAAATTAAATAAGATTTATTGTGTTAAATTTAATATCTAATTTCAGACGTGTGATGTGCAAGTATCAAGTGACAATGTTCGCTGGTTATAAAAATTGATCCCTTAAAAAGGTAATACCGATGGCCGCAGTGTTCTCTTTAGGATCTTGAGAAAGTGTCAGTGGATCAGCGAGGTAAGGAGAAAGTGGAAAGACTTTGCTGAAGACATATAGACATATATATATATATATATATATATATATATATATATATATATATATATATATATATATATATATATATATATATATATATATATATAGAGAGAGAGAGAGAGAGAGAGAGAGAGAGAGAGAGAGAGAGAGAGAGAGAGAGATGTATATTGTGGTCTATGTCCCATTTCCATCAAACACATACTATGTAAAAAAGTTGAAAAACCAGAGTTATAATCATTGTGACACAGTATCGTCTTCCGTTGCTTCTGTTTAATGCTATATATCGCCTTTTACATTTAAAGTGTATTTTACACGCCATAATGATTAAACTGACACTGTGGATGTACATTTTGACATCATGCATGAAGCATACCTTGCGACTCTGTATGTATGTATTTATGTATGTATGTATGTATGTATGTATGTATGCATGTATGTATGTATGTTTGTGTTTGTGTGTAGGTATGTATGTATGTACGTATGTATGTATGCATGTATGTACGTTTGTTTGTGTGTATGTATGTATGTATGTATGTATGTACGTATGTATGTATGCATGTATGTATGTATGCATGTATGTTTGTGTGTGTGTGAATGTATGTATGTATGTACGTATATATGTATGCATGTATGTATGTATGTATGTATGTTTGTGTGTATGTATGTATGTATGTACGTATGTACGTATGTATGTATGCATCTACATTCAAGCTGTTGAGTTTTGGGAAACAATGTGATGTGGCGCCTTTGTAGATAAAATACGTGTGCCCTATATACATCATGAAATAGTACAGAACAAAGTGGTCAGCCTCGAAGTATATGCAATAAATAAATATGCATTATTTCCACGGGACCATACCCTCAACCCTGTCAGGTATATCCTTTCCCTTGTAACTGTAGGGACAACATTTAGAATATATCATTTTATTCTATTATTTTATTTTGGTAAGCCGGTCCATCTATGACATCAAAGGAGCCTTAGCCTGTCAAAATTGTATGGCAGTAGCACATTAAATCTAACCATGCTTTTATAAATGATACCATGAGTCTGTGGCCAGATTTCATTAGACCTGGCACATATGTAACACTGCATTATTTGAGCAATACGTCCGCCCACTTTAGGATTTAAAAGTAATATTTATTCAAAGAGAGAAGATCCAAATTAATTCATGATTTCAATATAGTTAACGCTGTATTTGTTCATTACAAAATACTGTAGGAAGTGCCAGTCATTATGGACCTACCAATCAACTTTATAAATTAATAACAAGTGCCTTCGGCTATGCCCAGGTAACAAATTTAACTGACGTCAAAGGAGGTAATGTGTAAAAGGGGAAAGACATCCATTTTTAACGTAACTGCCATGTTTCGAAAAATGTCCACGTTACATAAGGCCTAACATAAATATAAATATGTAAGGTTCCGATAACCCGACCGACCCCACTGAAAAAGCCCTAGTCCCCACCCTAAGCACTTTTTATGAACACGAAATAATGAAAAAAAAATCAAGCCTCCCTTCCCTAATAAAAATTGATTGACCATGGCTGAAAGATTATATTTAGAAAGTGACCGTTGTGTGCCGTTATTTTGCAATAAAGTCAGCTCAAATACAGTAGCTTATTTCAACTTGTCGGCAGTGAGTGTTAGCTTGGGCCGGGGAAAGAGTACAGCTGCATAGCCAGGGAGAACCAGCATAGCCATAGCCCCGGTTGAAGGATATTATCGAGAAAGCGGCCGTCATGTGCCGTTATTTTGCAGTAAAGTCAACTCAAACACAGTTTTTTATTTTAATTTGTCTGGAGGGTCAACTTGGGCCGGGTAAACAGCATAGCAACACAAACTTCAGTACGGCATAGCCATGGCTGTTCGGTGAAACAGCATTGGCCATAGCCCCGCTTGCTGGGTGATTTTTATCGTAATATCTGGCTAGGTTTTAGATGTCCGTTCTCTGAGATACCAGGGCAAACAGTCATTAAAGTACTTTTTAAACATAACTTACTATCTTAACTTTAATCTGCCTGCTCAGTTGTGTCTGAAGCAGTTTTCAGCGTTAATTACAAATCCAAATGCGACATGATATAGATCTTGAACTAACCGGCACGCGTCGAACGCCATTTTAAACAATGCGCAATGCCGCACAAAAATACATTTGATTTGAGTATCAAAGTGAATCGCGGCCACGGCATATATCATATCATTATTGATGCTCTGAAACATTTGCAAAATATATTCTTTTGGTTGTATATATCCCCCCCTTTCCAATACTAGCCTCTTTTATTACAAACCATTTGGTGCGGAAACCATGATTTTCAAAATGACAGCCATAATAGGTTAGTCGCGATTCGATATTTTGAAGAGGTAGTATCCAAAATATATGTGTGATTAGAGTTAAGGGAAAGTTAAGTTGTCGAATGAATGCAATGCGCAATATATGATAGGACTTTTCCAGTATGAGCCTGACCTGAAATTATAAAAACAGCGACATACGGTTAGCAGTTGTAGGCACCGATGGGCCCCAGATTAAGGATTTTTTTTATCAGACACTGACGTCACCCTGAAGCTACGAATTAAGAGGCACCGCTAGTCGGACCTGCCAAGCCCCCCCCCCCCCCCTTATGTGAAAGCTAGCGCTTTAGGGAGAAGGCATCCCCGATACTGGATACATGTCCGAAAGTACTGGCGGGTTTTTATACAGGTGGTTATTAAGCATATTGTACCTGTTGGAGGCATGTTAATTGGGGCAAACCTAAAACACATCAGCGGTTCAAACAGCAAATTTCTATGACTTTATTATTTCAGATCAACCCACATCCACACTGATTCATATATATATATATATATATATATATATATATATATATATATATTGGAGATTGGAGGATTGTGGAGTCGAGCACAACTATTGACGATCCGTTGGACGACTTAGTGATTATGGAACCAATTACGCCATACATCAGTGCTCCAGTGGTAAAATTTTGCTGATTTTACAGTTTCGAAGTAGCCATTAAAACTAGCAAACTCATTTTACTATCCTGACTGGAAGGATGTCGACGATTCACAATGTTGTACATTCCAATACCTAATGAATCATGTACAAAGTGGAGCTTTTACACATTTTGTATTTTATGGCTTGGTTAACACAAAAGACTCAGAAACCGTAACTTGTGTTTAATATTATTAAATATCCCACAATGTGTGTGGTTCATCACATAGTTGGTTTACTTGATATCGGAAGGTAGCAGGACTTAACTCTTTCAATGCCAATCACGTCAAAATCAAATCAGCCTGAATTATCATCAGTATCCCACATTCGTATTCCTCGTGAAAAAAAACTCTCATTCAAGTTCCAGTATGCCTATTGCTCCCGAGAGAATACCCCAGGTCAACAGCCTATCTCGGCGTGCATTGGGCGCATTGTGCCCAATGGCGCAGAGAAAAGCTCTTGACTCAGTCCAAAATTTGGCACTTAAAGAGTTAAACTAAAGTATTTATAGGGTTTTACGGTCAGGTTCACAACTTGACACACTTTTCTGGTCCGATTTTGTTAACAGGTGCTAGGAGAATTCGCTCACGCTATCCAACAAAATCAACATCCAGATGGAACCATTATTGGGAGAAGGTAGATGTAGTGAGCACAGGAATGGTTGAAAGATTCACTTAATCCAGCGAACAGGTCTCTGTATGATAATAGACACAATATATATGTTGGACTTTGCTGTTGGGGAAATAAAAAGTAATTACATTCGCAAATGGGCAAGTGGGTTATTGTGAACACTGACGGGAATTTATAGACGTTTGGAATGCAATTATAGCATGAGGAGAGCAACCTGGTGTCTTTGTCACGTATGATAGAAAATCTGGACAAGGTTGCAAACTTTGACAGATCAGGTGTGGGGCATACAGGTAGGACACAACGGCCTGAAGGTACAGTGGTTAATTGTGACACTGAAGGGCCAAAGGAGAATATCAGTGTTGCACGAAATGAACAGTCTAACATTATATCGATCATAACCTCAGTAGTTGAGAACTTTTACTCAGAAACTGGGTGAGCTAGGGATGCAATACTTTCCCCAGATGTTACAGCTGAGCCCTACATTTAATGGCGCTCTACACGGCAATGTCATTGCTCATTTTGCTTATTTGCGAGTGGCTATAATTATCATAAAAAATGAAATCACTTAAAACTCAGAGTTAGCATAAGCCCCAGTACCAATGAAGTATCGACCACATACGTCTCTTATAGGAAGATACCTGAAGATTATTTTATTCGATTAATACATTATGATAGGGGTGTCGATTACATTAATCTGTCCAATGTATTAGACAAGAAGAAGGTACAATCATGTATTCTAACTTATCTTGATAGTGCTACTCGAAAGTTTAAAATAAATGTTCGAAAATTATTGCCTCCAAAATATTTGCCCACGCAAAAGTTGTTGAGGACAGTTAAGACACCAAAAATAAATCCAACTTAAGTCAATCCTAGCTCAAAATGTATTTGCGTTAGGATAACATATCATATATGTGTGCAATCCTCATACTCCAAAGAATTTATACGTTCCGTATTTGGGTGTCTGTGATGTTAATTTTTAAATAAACAATTGAAAGTTGACCGCAAAGCATCCACCCCCATAAATGTTGATATAAGTCACTAATTATCTGTGTTAAAATCATAATTACACTTGCATTTTTATCCAGACATGTTGGCAACAACAAACGATCCTGCGTTTTTCTAAATGTTTGTTTTCGTTTTTCTGTTATCCATCCTCATAGTTTGACGTTTCAATTTTCCCTTTAATTTTCAGGATGTTCATTCTCTTCATTTCATAGAAAAAGAACAAAGCAAAATTTAGAAAATCGCTGAATTGTTTTTGCAGTTCAGACATTACAGAATCAAAAGCCGTTAAATGGATTAAATTTCGCACAGCCGTTTTCTTGGAATAACCATTCTTAGGTGGGGTTCTCGTTCTATTATCCTTTCTGAGAAAACAAGCTTCAAGGGCCTTTGATGTTGATCATTTGTCTCTGAAACAATACCATTTGCTCAAGTGAAACTGATATTTGTACAAAACGTACTAAACATTGTCCCTTAACATTTGGGGGGGGGGGGGTGTCAATCAATTCTTGGCCAATCACATGAATAAGGAACCTTTGAAGTACGGAAAACATTATTCCGCGATCTGTAAAACGGCGACAGCGACAGTCTGGTTTCAAAGTGTGACGTCATGGAGGCGGCCCTCCGGCCCCGTGACCTCAAGCCTGGCAACGAAAGTTGTGTTACCTGCTTCGCTGGAGCGGCCTACGGTCTTGTCTCGTTTTTAGGGATAGTATTTTATTGTATTTACTCCTATCTGTATATTTTATGTAGTTAGCTTGTTAGACTTGTCTGTACACTTTACTTAGCTTGTCATTATCTTGTAGTTATTTTCTCAATGAGTTTCATTTCTCTTCCCAACCTGAGTTTTGCAACGCTTTTTTGTGTGTTTTCTCTGCTGTTCACATTTTTATGATTATTTCGATGTGTTTATTTGTACTTTTATTTCCTCACCCTGGGTTTCGATAAAATATTATGTACGTGGGTATTGTTGATTTAAGTGCCATTTTTCCCCACCTGTCTTTGGTGTGCAGGAGCACTGGGGTAATCCATCGCGGCACGGCCTTTGAAAGGACATCGCCTGACGATTCCCGCTCCTCTTGAACATTCAAAGTCTCCCATCATTAGAACGCAAAACAGGCAAGATAACTATAAATTAAACACACTAAGGCTATGATATGTTAGCATGTTTGCATCTTTCCCGTGCCCACAAACATACTTTCGGCATGCCGCCATATTTCGCATTGCCGCCTTGATACCGCTCTCCTTTTGCCATGGGCCGTTGCTACCTGCAGCCACGTGACAGGCTGTTAAGTATGATTGACGGGTGGCATTGTTCCGTTGGGCGGCTGAAAACCAAAAGAATGACACATGGACGTTCGGATGTCCACATTCCTGTGTGGGTTTTTGGCGTTTTTCTCATATTTCTACTTTAATTAATAGCTTTAAATTTTGACAACTAACAGAAAGGACATTCATCTTGTAAAAACCGTTAAAATCTCAAAATCGGCCATCCGAAGGTTTTTGGTGTCTTACCTGTCCTTAAAGAATTAAATCGACATGATTATAAAGAAAGCAGATACCGATGTCACTGTCATAATTCCCCTCACTGGCAATCTTTCTAATGTACCAAACGATGCACTACGTAAACTAATTTCGAGAGGCCCTAAATAGCTAGAAGAACAGATAATTGCTTGGGGTAAAGACAAGAATGTGATCGTGGAAGCTTTCGAACGACATGTTATAAAGTGAAAAACAAGTTCAGAAAAACATTATTCATATTCATAAATTCCAAACCAACAGTGACAGCAAAGTTAGATACAGCAACAGGCAGAGATGCAAGAATTCCGAAAACATCAACATTCAGCTTCCTATACCAATGTAGAGAAATAAATTTCGCTCCTGACTTGAGACAAGCAGTAAGCCATAAATTGCACATCACTTCAGGTCTTTTATGGAGGTTGTTATATCGATGACTTTCGTGAGCTTCTCATTGGTAGCGGTTATTATTATCTGCGTTTGATACCTTAGCCTCGGCCATGTGAACATAGATTGAGGGAACTACAGAACGTTTGGCCATCTCCTTACGAGCCCGGAAAACCATTTGTGAGCAAGAAGCAGAGCTGCCTGGGAGCAGCCCCCATAGGCCATGGCTGTGTCTGTCAGAGCTGCCTGGGAGCAGACTCCATAGGCCATGGCTGTGTCTGTCAGAGCTGCCTGGGAGCAGACTCCATAGGCCATGGCTGTGTCTGTCAGAGATGCCGGGGAGCAGCCCCGATAGGCCATGGCTGTATCTGTTAGAGCTGCCTGTGAGCAGCTCCGATAGGCCATGGCTGTGTCTGTTAAGGCTGCCGGAGAGCAGCCCCCATAGGCCCTGGCTGTGTCTGTCAGAGCGGCCGGGGAGCAGCCCCCATAGGCCATGGCTGTGTCTGTCAGAGCTACCGGGGAGCAGCCCCCCTAGGCCATGGCTGTTTTTGTTAGGGCTGCCTGAGAGCAGCCCCCATAGGCTATGGCTGTGTCTGTCAGAGCTGCATGGGAGCAGCCCCCATAGGCCATGGCTGTGTCTGCTAGAGCTGCCAGGGAGCAGCCCCCATAGGCCATGGCTGTGTCTGTTAGAGCTGCCTGGGAGCAGCCCCCATAGGCCATGGCTGTGTCTGTCAGAGCTGCCTGGGAGCAGCCCCCATAGGCCATGGCTGTGTCTGTCAGAGCTGCCTGGGAGTAGCCCCCATAAGCCATGGCTGTGTCTGTCAGAGCTTCCTGGGAGCAGCCCCCATGGGCATGGCTGTATCTGTTAGAGCTTCCTGGGAGCAGCCCCCATAGGCATGGCTGTGTCTGTTGAGCTTCCTGGGAGCAGCCCCCATAGGCCATGGCTTTGTCTGTTAGAGCTGCCTGGGAGCAGCCCCCATAGGCCATGGCTGTGTCTGTCAGAGCTGCCTGGGAACAGCCCCCATAACCATGGCTGTGTCTGTCAGAGCTGCCTGGGAGCAGCCCCCATGGGCATGGCTGTATCTGTTAGAGCTTCCTGGGAGCAGCCCCCGTAGGCATGGCTGTGTCTGTTGAGCTTCCTGGGAGCAGCCCCCATAGGCCATGGCTTTGTCTGTTAGAGCTGCCTGGGAGCAGCCCCCATAGGCCATGGCTGTGTCTGTCAGAGCTGCCTGGGAGCAGCCCCCATAAGCCATGGCTGTGTCTGTCAGAGCTGCCTGGGAGCAGCCCCCATAGGCCATGGCTGTGTTTGTTAGCGTTGTCATCACCTTTGACCGCTTGTATTCATAATCCCAAAGTACCTACTTCTGCTACTTGGCTGGCTACCCGTTGTGCTTGTTGTTGGCTAAATATAGGAGCTAGAGCTGATTTGAACCTGTCTTGAATTGTCCCAGAACAACTGTCCTGTAAAGTTTGGCCTGGAATACCACATAAAGTTGCTGTCCTATTGAATGGTGACCCATTGCCGACTCTTCCAAATTCAGCTTTAAAAACACAGAAGTGGAAACCTGTCTGTTACCACCCTTTGAGGATACACTTGGGAAACAAAAAGGTCTCATCAAAGCAAACCCAGCGGTATCCATTCTTATTGTTATTGATGCTTTCCATAGCTGTCTGTTAATTTTTCATTATAGCGTAAAATATCTGCAAAAGGTAACAAAGTATCAAAAGTAAAACGATTTAAGGCGTATTTGGCAGAACCTAGTTGCATATTTGATAATAATTAGTTGAGCATCATTTACCATATGCCGCTTATTTACCAAATTTATACAAAAAATGTAAGGAAAGCTAATGCAATTACTAATGAAGCAGACAGAGCCTGAATATAGATCTATAAACACTTTCGTCCCCTTTTTTGGGGGGGGGGGGGAATAGAGCCTCCTGCATGCCATCAAAGCAAAAAAAGGACAAAATAATATAACTAAAATAACATAAAATAAAATAAAAATCCCGCCACGCGGCGGCACTGAACTACTTGACCTGGCCTATTATCATGCAGACCAGAACCCGAGAGTAGGTGGTGGACGCATTCGAAAAGTTTGGAAAGATACGTTAAGCCTGTATTTTCTAGGATTAGTATCCTAATGGATGTATTTTAGATCTACATTTTATGCTTTACATATATGAATATTCAAATGCATAGACACTTCTCTGCCTTTGGCTCACTTTGGTGGTCTTGGCCAGCGAAAAATTCGCGCACGTTTGATCTATGTATATATCACAACGCTGAGAAAAGACGCGAAAAGCGGGGTATTCCGAAAATTCATGCATTCTTTAAAAAAGACTAGTTCAGTGGGGTAGAGATGTGTGAAAGCAATGATCGACGCGGTTGAATGTATAGGGGCCATTACAAATTACTGCAGAGCACTATCCTAGGATCGGGGACTGAAGTTCTCCAGCATTAATGGAATACCAGAATATATATACATATATATATATATATATATATATATATATATATATATATATATATATATATATATATATATATGTGTGTGTGTGTGTGTGTGTGTGTGTGTGTGTGTGTGTACGTGTGAGTTTCCCAAATGATGCCACTTGCATTTTTTATTAACACATGAAATGTCTTTACAAGGATATACTTGCTGACCAATTATTCTGTAAAGCAATATGCTTAAATAAAATTGGGTCATTGATCCGCAAAAATAGGGTTAGTATTGGTAATCACACATTAATGGTCAGTTTAGAGATGCATTTGTAGTACCCAACTGTAGCCAGTCCTTACTCAGGCAAGTATGATGAAGCTTTTCTGATGCATTTGTTTCGGTTTGAAGGCCGTGTAACATGACCAGATTGATTAGCAAGCAAATGTTGTTTTTGTGGAAGGACAATCGATGCTGTAGGTGTTTATGGTTATGTTCTGCAGAAATACCAGACGGACGGAAGACTATATTTGTAAAGGGACAGAAGAATGCAGTTTTATTTCTCAAAACTAAAAGATTCAATGAGTCATACCGCTTGAACACATCTTCATAAGCAATTACATTTGGACTAGGATGTCCAGAGACACGATGAAATCACGAATGATTTGCCAATCAGTGGAGCATCAAGTTATTGAGATCCAAATTTATATGTGCATGCCTCCTCATTTGAGGACCTACATACTCTTATCTTTTTTCAGATGCATTGCAACATAAATGTCAGTACGAGAAACATTCCCGCTGTACAATTTGTCTGTTGTTTTATATACTTGAATTAAGGGGATGAACTTTGGGACATTTAAGATAGAACGTTATATTAATGCAACAATTTCATTAAAAATGCCAGGAAGGAACTCCTGGCCCTCTGCGTGATCCGGGATTAAAACCGACTTAACGAGGGGAGCATAACTGCATGCTACGAGAACTCTTTCTGTGAGTCATTACAACATAAAAACGTCCAGTGCAGTTGGAAAACATTTTCATAAAGAATCACATTACACAAACAGCAAAATTCAGGTAAAAAAGCCGTCCCCAACACGCACGTCAAAAACTGTCTTGTATAATGATATGGCAAGAGAGTAAAGGCAATTCACATTTACAAATAAGACATAAGAGTCTCCCACTTTACCAGGAAACCAGATATATATTGGTTAAATAATTTGTAATAGTACCCGAGACACTGTCACGGAGATGTTTGCAAAAGATCTGCAGAACCTACCTTATAAGCCAGGTGGTTGTCATTCTGGCGTTTGGCGCCTTCAGGGGAGACATAACTAGCCTTTAATAGGCAGACGATGGAAATTAGACTGGACGGGAACATATAAAGCCAATGACAGGTAAAGCTGATAACAAATGAAGCTGTGACTAGGGAGACACATAAACAGACAACAGGCTCAGATTTCAGACTCCGGATGACACGAATGTAACACCAGAGGACGTGAATTGTAAAGAGAAAGTCAATGAACTACCAATTAAATGGACGCACAGATAGTCGTAAAGTTGTCTTTTTAAAATCTTGAAATACAAAAATTAAAGTCCTAATGGACTGACTGCCCTTCGGCTTTTGCTTTTCATACCCTATCGTTGGTATACAAAGGACAATGAGAAATAGTGAAGAGACGCCATACACTTTGGCTTCAAACCAACCATCAGCTTAGGTCAAAACCACTTCACTTAGCACACATGTTAGCATTAACTAACGAGGATCAGCGATCACAATTCCCTTTGATTTTCCCAGCACTACTATACAGAGATCCGCTTTGAAATCGCGCTGCATGATACGTCTCACTGAATCACTTGAGCCTGAAAGGGAAGGCAACCAATTGGTCAATATTTTAACTGGTGTAAGTTTGAATATATATATATATATATATATATATATATATATATATATATATATATATATATATATATATATATATATATATATATATATATATATATGTATATATCTTAATGCTAGTGGTACAAATATAAGGGACAATTAACTCTTACGTGCCAACTGGTACTAAGGTCGAACTACGAAAGACGAACTGCCCACAATTATAATAAGGGTGCTAGAGTCATGTTCGTTGTAAAAAGACCTTTCATTCGAGTACCAGAAAGATTATAGTTCCAGAAAACATAATGGTCCGGGTCAGCAGATTTCCTCGGGCACATTGCGCCAAAGTTGCTGACTCAGTACCACACTCGGCGCTGAAACTTGGCTAGACGCAACAACATTCTTTCAGTGGATAAAAGTTAATGAAGTATTTAAAAGCATTTCCTTGATACACCTGTTTTGAGGTTGAATTTTACTTAGTACTGTCAGCGCTTTTTTAAAGAGGGTTGATCTAAATCAACAGCTTTCTTGACATGTCTCAGACTGGACATCAGCTGGGGCCATTGTGTTATTGTGTTGATATGTTTTACTAAAATATGATGCATGCAACTGGGTCATTTTCTATGACTAAGTTTGTCGTCCATAACTAAATTCCATTTTAGCCAATTCTCAATAGACTTAAAACACATGAAGTGACACCTCGCAAGTTCTAAGTTTACGGGAAGCTTGCTGCCTGCGTCGGTTTGCAAGAGAAACGGCAACAATCAGTATCATATAAATACAACATCAAAATGAATTTAGAACACCTTTAGATAGACTATTGCAAACGTCATGAGTTCCTATGCCAATACGAGGTTTTATTATAAACAAGCCTGATATCATATCAGTATAAAACACAAAAATAGATAATACATACACGAACGTTCCATTATGAACTTGTTTCTGATTATCGTCCATCATAGCAAGAAAACAGTGCCGGCTTTAATTCATGATCACTCTATCTTTAACCGAACAATCGGACCAAAACACGGTAGACGCTAGATACCTTTTTTCAAGTGTGTCTAGCATGACTACAGGAACCAGCGTTTCCCTTATAGTGAAATGCATCCTGGGTATTCCTGCCAAAAGTGGCCACACGTACCTTCCTGCTCAGCTGCACCATAAAAGCCCTAAACAGTCATGGCAACAGTTTCAGCAGTAGCTCCTAAGCAACCCCAACCTAGCGGCTCCTTAACGACTGTCTGCTTTATTGTTTCTGCTATTCTCGGTCGTGCTATTACGTTTTTGCTTTGTGGCTTGGCATGATGATGATGCTGATGATGATGATGTTGATGATGATGATGATGATGATGATGATGATGATGATGATGATGATGATGATGATGATGATGATGATGATGATGATGATGATGATGATGATATCAGGTGGTGGGTTAAAAATTAAGTCTTGACACTCACTGTACTCTCCTTTATGTTTGTGAACAGGAAAATCTGGAATATGTCATACCATATCCATTGAAATTGGAAGGTGGTCGCTTAAGTTACTATCTTGCAGCGAGACCATATGACAAGACTTCATGTTTTTAACACTCTTTGACAACGCTAAAATATGGTCTACCTACGTGTAATACTGGTTACCAATGCAAAATATGTGTGGTTGACTTATTCATCAAACAACAAATCTGACACCATATTATTATTTTGAAAAACAAAAAACAAAAAAACAAAAAAACCACTATAATAATAATAGTATTAATAATAATAATAATAATAATAATAATAATAATAATAATAATAATAACAATAATAATAATAATAATAATAATAATAATAATAATAATAATAATAATAATAATAATAATAATAATAATAATAATAATAACAATAATAATAATAAAAACAATAATAATAATCGACTGTTCATATGAAAACTCCGTTTCTTGTACCAGCGTTTACATAATTAATACAACGTGGGAGTTTACATTTAAGTCGCCCATTGCAGTTATTCTAGAGAAGGATGCATACTGATCTATTATAGCCTGTAAAATATTTAAGTTATCAACATGTGTTTCACAACTGCCTGTGGAGAAAAATGCAATGCAAACACTGTTAAAATATGTAAGATGTTACCACTGGTATAACTCAAGGCTGCTCTAATTACTTTTCACTGGAACTCAAGTTCAAAACATAGACAGCCTTTAATTACCTTAATGATCACAACGACACCGCCAAAAAGTCGATCAGTATAGTCTGGCTCAATATCACACTTACTCGATTTTTGTAAAAATATGAAACTTCTGTTTGCTCAAGGATGGTCTGTCATTTATAGCACTTGGGATAAGATTAAGTTCATGAAGCCTTAGCCAGGTCTCGTTTAAAAAAGGTCAATCACACTGTTTGAGTCTGTTTAAAATGTATTCAAAAATTACTCTCAAAACCGTGGCATTTGCACTGCTCACAGTTAATATGAATGGTATCAGAACGAGCATTATGTTCTAATTGTGCAGATGAAGTGGTTACGTCTGATCCTTACAACGGTCTTTATTAAAATTATAATTATAATTAATGTCTCTGTGCACACTCTGCTAGTGTGGGCCACTCTGCGAGTGTGGGCCACTCTGCTAGCGTGGGCCACTCTGCTAGTGTGGGCCACTCTGCTAGTGTGGGCCACTGTGTTTGCAATTGGTGGTTGTTATTAATTGTCCATGAGTGAGGCGCGTGTGCCTACCATGATGCTGGTGCCCTGGTGGTAGCAAATTGACTCAATGTATACCACCCAGTTAGTCGCAAACACAACATTTTTGTACTGTTAATTCTCACTCAAAACATTCTATTTGAACAAAAGCTTTCAGCAAAACACTCATGTAGACAATTTTAGTCAGCCTGATGCAAAACAGGGTTTCACCTCCAGATGTTAGGCTAAAATAACAAATCAAAACAAACAGACCACATGTACATCCACTCAGTTTTGTAATAACAATAAGAAAATTCAGCCTCTGACAATGGCAGGGAAAAACAAGAAAGATAGCCATTACCTCGATGGTGGGCCTGACAAGGTCTAAAATAATACGATTAAGCATTTTTGTTCAGTCACATTTCAATCATGCGTCCAAAGTGTCCTGCTTTCCTTGGTTCCCTAAAACAGTTACATACAGTAAGTTAAGTATAAAATATGTTGACATGTAAAATTTATTTTCGTCTCACAATGGCATTTAACTATCGTGGTTTGCCGTCTACTGAATGAGCAATGTGGAAAAAAGAAACCTTGCACACACCCACCCACACCCACCCACCCACCCACACACACACATACATACATACATATATATATATATATATATATATATATATATATATATATATATATATATATATATATATATATATCATATATATATATCATATATATATATATATATCATATATATATATATCATATATATATATATATATATATATATATATATATCATATATAACATATAGTTTTATTGAATCATACCTCTACAGAGCATTTCAGTGGTAGGGAATAAAACGTATATATTTAGCAAAGACATTGCATCGAAACACTTTCGTCTGTTTGTTACCTGGTGTTCTCTGCAATCTGGAGTACATTTTTTTTTATCAACGGGGTAAAATATAACACCTTCGCATGGCTGCACAGCCCAAATTTGAAGTTGACCTGCCGGGATGAGCATCTGGGAACAGGCAATTGGCTATTGCGTCCCTTATCAAAGAATATCCTGACCTGCAAAGTAAAGGAAGCGTACCTGGCCGATTATCCGGGGTGTTGACGAGCACCAAGCCCAGGCGGCAACTTTACGTGCCATTGTCGGCTTGTCAACGGCTCCTCATCCTCCCCACAGCAGGTCCAGTTAATGAGCTTAAGACTGTTCCTAAAATGACAAATATGTCTTTAATTGACAGCTAATGGTCCTTGATTTTTGTGAAATTGTCAAATTATTTTGGTAAAGCAGAGAACTTGTTGTTCATCCATTCTAGCGGCGCACGTGGCCAGATAAAGGCAAAATCAGTTGCAAATGAAGGTGTGAAATTGTCATGATCAGGTAGCATTAACCTCACTTTAACTCATTTCGTATCGGTTACGAATTTTCCTGCTAGCTTCTCGGTTGAAATTAGAATTAAATATTAAAAAGTTTCGTGAAAATAGGTCTTCCTAATTTGCAACCTGAGACGCAAGATCATTTTAGTTGCACAGAAAAATTCACATCCCCGTACCTTGCACAAGATTAAGTGAACCATCACGTGCCCATTATTACAAAGCCAATGTGCAAATCGTTGGCTGGGCCTGCGTGATTGGAGTTAACACATTTTTCTTCAGACTGCTGACGCTGGTTGGTGTTTACTTGAACAGGATAAGGTATAAATTTAGTTCAAACTCCCAGGAAATACGCTAAGCAACTTGTGTAGGATTTAATAGATATAAACTATGTCTGAACCGGGCCTCCAATGATTTTCAGATATAAGTTGGCTGTAAGAAGACTATGACGCATTGTTGTAAATATCACTTTATTGAAGACAACAAAGAAGTAGAACACACTGAAGTCCCAGAAACCATGGGTCCTTGGAGACAACATGCCGGGTTATGTTAAAAACAAAACAAAACAGTAAATTGGCACACTAAAATGAGATTGGCACTGAGCTACCCATGTGTCTTTGCACATAATAATAATAATAATAATAATAATAATAATAATAATAATAATAATAATAATAATAATAATAATAATCAAACAAGAACATGTCAAGCAATTTACATTTCAGATTAACCCTTTCGCATTATTATTATTATTATTATTATTATTATTATTATTATTATTATTATTATTATTGTCATTATTATTATTATTATTATTATTATTATTATTATTATTATTATTATTATTATTATTATTATTATTATTATTACTATTATGTGCAAATATACATGATTAGTTCTCTAGTTACAACTCAAAACACCGCATTCACTAGCCATGTGATCTTAGAAATTGAATCAAGTTCAACCATATACCGTGTTCATCTTAATAAGGGCACAGTACGCAATAAAAAAAAATATCCACAAAAGCTGCAAAAATATAGATTTTCAGAGTAATAATAAATTCTAATACTCCTTTGACAAAATAATGGGATATATTGGGGGCCCTTTCTTTAAAAAAATGGGGGGATGCGCTCATTAGGGAGTGTCGCCTATTATATGAATATGGTATATCTCATTTTAGCCATTTTGCAGGAATTATCACCGTGTGAAACATTAGAGTTGAAGCTGAAATGATTCTTCCAATATCAAGAAAATAGAGCAAGTAAATGCAGTGCCCTGTTACCTTAATGTTATCAAGGTGTAGCGTCAAACAGACGCTGTCGGAGGGTCCTAGGTCTTCCCTTACAGAGTCCTCGAGATATCATTTTTTAAGAATTAAATGTAACAGGATTCTCATTACCAAGATATATGGCAGTATGTCTACGCTGTGTGTTTACATTGTTAGGTCATGCTCATACTAGAAAAGCTTCATTTGATATTGTATACTATATTTCTCCCATCGTTACCCATGTGGAAACACAATCGTTCCCAACATAAGTGTGGAACGATTTTTCGGCCGAAATGAAATAAAAGAGAGAATTCTATTGGTTGTTGTTTTCTTTGTAAGCCAATCAGATTTCGTAAGATAGAAAATAGCAACTGGAAGTTCTCTTTTGAGTGATGTACCTTAGCAACGTAATGTTGAAAGTGAACGAAATGGAGTCGAAACGGCTGCTGCAAGCACGCTAAACCAAGTAGGTTTTTGGAAAAAAACCCATAGGGTTTACCGCTCTATGGGAGAAACAAAATTCCACATGGCCGTGTCATGGGGAATGGATTTAAACAGCACTCGTTTCAAACCGTTCACTGCTCGCCAAAGGCTTGCAGTGAATGGCTTTAAAACTCGTGCTGTCTAAATCCATTCCCCATGACACGGCCATGTGGAATTTTTTTTTTTATTTTGATAAACACACTTTCCTTGAACAGTTTATTACGGCTATATTTAGATACTATCTCCTCAAGACATCCAATCGGTATGATAACATATTACCTTGGTTGCCTTCTTAATAATGGTTTATTCCGCACCCAATAGTTCAGAAAAAAAGGTTACCCATATTCATAAATTTCAAGCCAACAATAAGAGCAAATTTCATTACAGCAAAAGGTACGGATTCAAGAATTGTCAAAAAATACAACAGTTCTTTTAATAATATTCTTCATTAACTAAAGACTTTAGTTAATCCAAAACATACGAGCCTTACCACTTGAAACCAAAAAATCCATCACTTGCGCCAAAGGTAACAAGAGGCCTGGTAGACCGGCCACTCTTTGCTTCTCCTTATTTGTCGGTCCGCTGAGCTGACAGCAAAAGACGAAAGTAGGCTTACATTGTTTCCGTACTATTTATGTCTATGACTAATGACTATTTCTTTAACTATGAGTTGGAGAACACAACCCACTGCACAATATAGCCAATGAGGCATCTATCAAATAGTTTAAAAAAATAATCAAATTCATAAATATTAATCTAACAATGAAAGCAAAGTTAATCACTGCAAAAGGTACATATTGAAAAATTACCAAAAACATTAACATTGATCTTCCAATACTAATGCGATGAAATAAATTTCAGCCCGGACTTCAGACAGGCAGCCACCAATAGAAGGCAACTGGTGGTTTTAAACGGGTCCCCTCAACCTCTGAATTACGATAATAAACTAGAGACTCTTGTTTTATCCAACAAATATGGGCCTAACCATTTTAACCCAAAAATGTGTCTCTTTTCCCAAAGATAAAACAAGAGGGCTGTGTGAACAGCCCATCCATGCTGAGCTGACCTTGAGATTCATCACAGCTGTGGTTCTCTGAACTCTATGGAAGCACACTATAATGTGGCACGTCACGGTTCATCTTTGATATTCCAAAAATCACTGGAGCATGACCACTTGCACAAATAAGTAGACACGTATCAAAGGTACATCCCTACCGAGTTTGAAAAAAATCTAGCCAAAATTTTTCAAGTTATAACTATTGCAAGAATTACCAATATTAATCTTTCCTATTGAAACCTTTTTTAAGATCAGCACCTCCCCCCCAAAAAAAAAATCATGAAAAAATCCAAAACTAGTTCGAGGGTAACCATTCGACTTAACTTGGTGAAGACCTACCCAAGGTACATTGTCACCAAGTTTGTATTCAATCTGACTGACTCTTTCTCCACAGAGGTCGAAAATGTGAACTAGCATTAGAATGCGCATTGACTTGCATAGTAATCAAAAGAAATGGTGCATTAACCGAAAGGCACCCGAATTGAAAAAAAAAATCGTTAAAAACAAGGAATCTAAATAGTGAATAGCTTTGATTGACCCTTTTACAGGGAACATATCCACCAAATTTCAGCTAAATTTGAGTGACAGTCCTGCAGAAAATGTCAAAAATAGCAGAACACAAACCCAAAAATCATGAAAAATTAGAAAAAAATTGCAGCGCAATCTGGTGAACAAATTAAGAACTACGAACCTCTAGGGGTGTCCAGTGTGATATCAAAGCAATTTGCCCCCGAAAGAATATAAAAATCATAAAAAAATCCAAAAATCACTGGAGCATGATTATTTGAACAAAAATCCTGGTTGAGAACCACCCAAGCTACATTTCCGCCAAGTTGGAGGTCAATCTTGCTGATGGTTTCTTCGGAGATGTCAAAAAGGTCAATTAGCATTAGAATGCCCATAGACGTATAAAGTAATCAATAGGAAACGGGCATTTACCGATAAGTACCCAAATTACTAAAAATAAAATAATAAAACAAAAACAAAAAAACGTTCTGATCAGGAATCCACAGCAGTGACACCAAGTGAATAATGTTGTGGGATCCTTCCACAAGGAATATATCCTGCAAGTTTCAGCTTAATCTGAGTGACAGTTCTGAAGTAGAAGTCGAAAATAGCAGAAACATAACAAAATATGAAACAATTAGAATAAAATTGCAACACCATCTGGTGTCAAATTAAGAACAAAGAGTCCCAATGTGTGTTCCTGTGTGATATCAAAGCAATTGTGTTAGTGGTGGTGGAGAAAAAGCTTTTTTAAGATTTGCCCCGTAAAGAACAAATAAATTAATAAAAAAAAAAACAAACAAAAAAAACCGACTAGAGTGAGACCATGTGAATAAACTTCCTACAGATCCACTCAAGGTACATACCCACCAAGTTTGAAGTACATCTGGATGATGGTTTTGTAGAAGTCGAAAATGTTAATTGTGGACGGATGGATGAACGTTGGACGGACGACAGACGAAGGACTATCATATAAGCTCAGCTGACTAAAGACACAACTGAGCTAAAAATAAAATAAAATTGCAACGCCACATGGCGAGCAAATCAAGAACTTGGAGTCTCTTAGAATATATCACCATGTTATATAAAAGCAATTGGGTAAGCAGTTCTAGAGAAGGTATTTTCAAGATTTGCCACAAAAGAGAAAAAAAAAAATGCAAAACTCAATGGAGCATGACCATTTAAACTAACCTGGTAGAGACCAACCTAAGGTACATTGCCGCCAAGTCTCAAGACAATCTGGTTGACGGTTTCGGAGAAGAAATTGAAAATGTGATTTAGAATTAGAATGCCCGTTGACTTGCATAGAAATCGATAGGAAAGGTGCATTTACCGATAGATACCCGAATTGAAAAATCGTTAAAAATCAGGAATCCACAGCAGTGCCACCTAGTGAACACACTTTGTCTGACCCTTCTACAAGGACCATATTCACCAACTTACAGCTTAATCTGAGTGACGGTTCTAGGGAAGAATTCAAAATTAGCAAAAACACACAGAAAGCATTAAAAATATGAAAAAATTGCAGCGCCCCGTGGTGAACAAATTACGAGCCAGGAGTGTTCCAGTATATCATCAAAGCAATGGAATAAGTGGTTTCGGAGAAGAAGATTTTTGACGATTTACGCCCAAAAGAACAAAATAATTCATAAAAATCCAAAAATCACTGAAGCGTGACGATTTCAACAACTTGGTAGCGACCCACCCAAGGTACCTCCCAATCAAGTTTGAAGTGCATCTTGCTGACGCTTTTGGAGAAGTCGAAAATGTGGATTTTGGACGGACGGACGGACGGACGGACGGACGGACGACCGACCATCCTATAAGCTCAGCTGACTGACAAGTCAGCTGCGCTGAAAAGATATGGTAGGCCTGACGATTCTTAACATTCTTGACTTGTCAGTCAGCTGACAGCAAAAGAAGAAAGTTGGCTTACATTGTTTTCGTGATATATTTTTTCTGGACAAGAACAATGTTTTGTTGTGATTCAAAAAATATATGACCATAAAAATATATTTTAAAAACATGCCAAAACATCACAAATGGTATGATACATGCCTAATCCAGTGAATTTCATTATTATTACAATTTCTACAAACTATTGCTAAATTCATTTGGTGATGTGTAAAGTGGTACAAGCAAAACCCCGTGCCCCAGGGAACGCTGTCTTTGAAGATCCTTCTGCTTTGAGCTTCATCTTCAGGCCTTTTAGCGTGCGTCCATTGTTTTCTTCTGTTATAATGACCTCTGACCTCCGTCTCTTCAGGAAGGCAAGCACACACTACTTGGGTCTGTCTGTCAAACATGGAGGCTCTCTCTCTCTCTCTCTCTCTCTCTCTGCGAATGGATCTGTGTCTGGCTGCTCATCGAGAGATCTGTATGACCCACACCTTAGTTTCAGTGACAGAGAGCCTTCATGAAATTTCTTTCACCACATGGTCACGTGGCCAAGTATATTTATCTGGGCCACTTCTGCATGTCAAGAATGATTCAGCGGACAGTGGACTGAGGAGGTAAATGATGAATCATGACAAACCAATGAGATAAAGAACGGAATTACCTACGGGTATTCAAACTCACACCCATATTACAGAGCTAAAAAGGAAATATCCATGTATAGTACAGATTCGTAATTAGTTTGTTTCTCTTATTTTGTGTTATTTTCTATAGGATGCCATTGATGCATATGCCATTTCCAAATACATTCAAAACGAAACTTTTGTTCAATCTTTAACTTTTTGAAATGTAGTTTTAGATGTAATGCGAATCTTTGGGTTATAGACACATTTCATGTAATCATCATAGAAGTTTGCATTCCAATCTCATGCAATATATTTGAGACAACATTAAATAATTGATCATCTATTGACTTTTGTTGTTGGAAACGTGAAGAGGTAATTGTTGCAATGAACTTAATCTTAAATATAAAGTTAATAATTATTCTCCAAAAATGTAAAATGTTGTCGTGGTTACATTTTCCAAATTACTCTTATTAGTGCAAACATGTGCTTCTATATGTGACCTTTGAGAATAAAGTAGTTTATTATGGTATTTTAGCTTTTCCGCCATTATGCCGTTTTGGCGTTACACTCTCCGTTTAGCTAAAAAAAAAGGTTTGTTGCAACCACGCTAGTCTACAGGTATGGTTTGTTAATATGCAGCCTCCTGCAGTTTCTATCAGGCGCTAACTGTAGAGGCTAATTGGCCTTTTGACCAACTTGGTGTGTATCAATTAAACATGGCTGGCTTTGCTCTGTTGCAAACATGCAACGCAACATACTCGCTGGAGAGAAATGAATTTAACACCGATGAGGGCAATTATCAGTCCAGTGCGGTTGAGTTTTGAATACCTAATGAGGCTTGTTAGCTGTCAAAAGCAAGATACTGCCACCCGTGCTTTTGGTTAATAAGGACAGAACCTCATCATGCACTCTAAAATTCAAAGCTTAAAAGAAAGCTGTTCAGGCGACAGCGTATGTCATGGCACAAAATAGAAACGAAAGCTGAATGGATGATCATTATTTGAATGCAGCATTGCATTACGAAACAGCGACACCATTACATATAAAGTAGATAATTATTCTCCAATTTGGTTTCAAAGTTATTTCTTTATCTTCTTACCACAAAACGCGATGCAACCTGCAGATATAATTTGGTTACAAAGTTAATCGTTCGCCTTCTTACCACCAACGCGATGTTATGTGCAAACATAATTTGGTTTTAAACTTAATCTGTAACCTTCTTATTAACAAACACAAATTTATAAAATTTGACCTTCTTCACATTTACACTACTTTGTGATATCAAAACAAAACAGAGCAGTGCCTTGATCCGATTTATTGTTACGAATTAAAACAGTCAATACACTTTGCACTGTAATAATTTATTGATACACTCAGTCTTGTTGTTCGATGTACTAACCCAATGACAGTAATGATTGATCAAAAAATGCTTCTCTACACTGTATTCGATTGCATTTACGAGTGGGGCCTATCTCGTGGTAAGTCAGATAAAATTCATGACTTTACTTAGTCAAGCCGCCGGCAAAATATACAACAAAACAAAAAAATGCTGTGAGCAAACACTTCCAGTTGGCCGGTAGTGAAAGTCAGGTCTGCATTAGCGAGTCTTACCGTAGCTTGTCGTTCTTTTTTAATTTATTGCACCGATTTTGATGTTTTACGCTGAAAATTGTCTAGAAGGCAAGTGATCTCACGCGTACTGTGCTTGTACAGTTCAAATTGCGATTGGTCTGCATTACGTACTCCTTTGGTGGTGGGAAGGTTGACGTATCGTTGTAACCAGACAACTCTTCTCTGTGCTCTGGTTTAGCGATTTTACTTTCGGAAATCCTGGACCATAAATCGTTGCTACATTAACAAGGCACCTCTATTTTCAAAAACATAATCGCCCATAAACTGAATATTTCCCAGTGGCCTTGCGGCTTCATCTTTGACTCCAGATCTCCTATTTACAGAAAATAATGTAAATCTGAATGCGTAGTGCACCTATTTACATTTTATTGAATATATTCCACAATACTAAGAGTCAGAATTGCAAAAAGAGCAGCGCGTTCAAACATAGTGTAACTCAAGTCCCCCTCATTATATACTGTCTGCTACTTAAACGTATATATATATATATATATATATATATATATATATATATATATATATATATATATATATATATATATATATATACATACATATATACATACATACATACATACATAAAAACATACATACATACATAAATACATACATACTCACCGTCAGCAAAATTTCTTTGTGTATATTCTGCAATAATTTTAGAGTGCATGTTGTTTTGGGTTCTACAGCAATTCGACAGAAAGGTAAAATTGATCATCCCACATGTAATGCTCAATAGTAAGCCCGCATAAAACCGGGAGTTTTTCAGGGAGTATTTCACCTTACTGTTAAATGTATGTACGCTTTGATCGCCATATACAGCCAACACACATGATTTTTATTAGTATATCTACATTGTATAAAGTCAATCAAAAATTAAATGCAGTAATTTATTTGTGTGGCCAAAATAAGTTAAATGATTCAATTGATCAGAGGATGTCAATCAGGATGATATTTCATTTCATCTAAATGTATAACGTTTGCTTGTGGATGTACATATTGCACTATTACGACAGTAATATCCTTATGCCACGATGCCAAGCTATTCCATTCATAAGGAATATGAGGACGTACTGTCAAAAACTCTGTTTTTTTAAGTTTCCTCTTTTTCAAGTTTTGAGTTATTTACATCTTATCCTACACATGTTAAACGTGTGCCTTTTAAAAACAAAAATCTGTTAATATTTTTCATGTCTCCTGTTGTACTTATGAACATGTACCATTTCAAAATGAACAGTTCGTTTTGCTCTGTTGGTGCTGTTTGTAAGTGTTTTTTTCTTAAACATAATTGATATCCAAAAAGTTTTTAGTCTGATCTTTTGGTTTATTCTGAGCTACCTATACCCATGGTACAAACTCATAAAAAGGCTGTCTTGGTTATTTGTTCCTTTTTAGCTGTCTATACCTGTCATACACATTAACAACAGGTCTGTTTTCAGTTTGTTGTTCCTTCCGACACCTATAATCATCATACACATGTTGAGAATGTACAATTTCGAAACCAATAATTGGTTTAGTTTTTTTCTTTTGTTGATGTTTGTCAGGACCTAAGTATCTTAAATGTCAAGCATGTCTCTAAAATAGAGAGCCTGTCTTTATTTTTGGTTAGTTCTGAAGTCCTTACATTTTTGTCTTACACATGGAAAACATGGCGACCGTTATACGGTGATCTTTAAGGCTGTGTGAAAATGACCTTGAGGAATGGATGGTGACACTGTCTGATGCGTTAAATCGTCACATAGATATATTTTTCAATTTAACGGACTTTTTATTCAATTTTTACTCTCAAGAACCGTTGGTTACATGTCCCTATAACCTAGTGGAGGATCCAAGATGAGCCTTTACCTCCTTTGTTCAAGGAGTGACACTTGAGTAATTTTTGCACTTTTGTTCAATATGTTCTTTTTGGGGAATGGGTGTGTATTGACATGCGTCTCTTAAATTGCGGATGGAACTACTTCTGAGTGCCCCTCGACCGTGTTTTGTCGGTTCCAATTAAGTTTGGTAAGTACATAGCCCAAAATAATATTAAAGTGTTTCTATGATGCTTTAAAATTCAGCAAAATGTACAAATCAATGCTATTGGAGTAAGCTTCTGAATATCAAAGACACACACACATCTGTTCCTTCGGACAAAAAATGGACATTATTCCCTGGCCAAAACGAGATACTTCTTGCAGTATGTTCTGATCATGTTTATGCAAGCAGTTTATTTTGTATATAACCTTTCTAGGTTGAATAGATCAGATGGAAAACCCAGGCATTGTGCTCGAGACTTGCTCGTCCAAAACTGACCAGGGTCTTGTAATTATGTGTTTTAATGTTGTCTTGTTAAAGAACTTATCTTTCTCATTTTATGCTCTTTTTGTTTCCAGATATTTTTGCATGTCCATCTATATGTTTGCAATTTTCACCAAGAAATCTATGATATGCTCATATGACTTGCACGTCAGGTCAGCTGAGCTGACAGGATTGTTGCTGATCTGTCGTCTGTCTGTTCACGCTGAGATTTTGACTTCTTCAAAACCACTGGCCAGATTGACCTAAATCGTGGGTAGGCATCTATTTTACAAATCCACAGGTTTCAGCCATTTGCTATGTTGTTATGAGTTTTGGGTTCATTAATTGTTAAAATCGTGATTAAAAAGTTGTCTCTAAAACCGCTAGCTTGGCATTTGCAATTATCAACTTCTGCCCCTTGTCCGTCTCTCGAGTTACGTTGTTCTTCGATGGAAATCTTACACGCAGCAGCGAAAAAAGCTGGTCACTACGTGATGTTATTGTAAATCCCTGAATTTTAATATGTTTATTTCAATTATCGTGCTTACTGTTAGTGCATTTACTCCCATTGGTTACTATGTAGGTTCGTGAGGATTGATAATTCATATTTTCGACCTGTCCAGAAACCGTCAGCCTGTATACTTGGCGGATATGTACCTGTGGTCTGGTCGTACAGAGTCTGTACAAATGTTCATGCTCCAGGAATTGCTTTGTTTTTGAGGAACATTTCTTGTTTATTTTATGGTGAAATGTGAAGAAAAAGATCTTCTGCAGGAGCTGATCTCCCAATTATTTCAAAATTGCATAGGAGCACCTCTGACTGCTTTAGGTCTGAATTATAGGTGAATGCATACATTCTTATTGAGCGCTATGCGAGTCAATGGGGATAAAAAAGGCAATTCCTATTGTCGACGTTAGCAATACCATTGGGCAGATTCACTTTTAACTTGATGGCGATTATCTTGATGGGTCCCTGTCATTGCATTTTAATTCATTTTTAGCTAAATATTAAAGAAATATTTTTCACCGAAACTACCCGGCCAAATGTTTTACTATTGCATAGGAAAACTTCTAGGTGCAAGGTCGAGACTAACTAGAGCGTGTAGCAGTGACCTTGACTTCCATTCCAATGTCACAGGGCCACTTACTGAATGTTACTGTTTACTTCATAACTTGGGTACTGTTATGGAGGTAGAACATCTTTAATGTTCCGGATTCATAAATCTACAAAACGATTTAGGCTTACTTTCTTCTTTTGCTGTAAACCCAACTGACTGACAAGTCAGTAAAACCAAAACGCAACAGGCCTACCATGTCTCTTTTTACCTTTGGCGCAAGTAATGAAATTTGGGCTTAAGGTACTAAGTCCTCTACGTTTTTGAAAAAAAAACTAAAGCCGGTACTTGATGAATATGTTCTAAAGCTTAAGAGGTCCAGTTTCAAGCCACAAATTGCCTTTTATGAGTGATTGCCTTTCTCATGTTAGTAGCGAAATTTGTTTCTTCACGTTGGCATTGGGAGATGCATATTGATATTTTGGTAATTCTTGAATCTCTGCCTTTCTGGTGAATTTACCTTAGCTCTCATTGTTCGCGTGAAATTTATGAATACGGGTAATGGTTTTTCCTCAACTATTATTGACCGAGGACTTCGATGCTCGTGATCCAGATATACATATATATGTAGTTTTATTTACCGTTGGTCTGATATTCTGTTTAACTTGTGGGTGTACCCTAAGTGGGTGCGTACAAAGCGTATTCAACAAGTAACACACTACGTACAATAGGCTGGTGAGCCTGTAGGTCACTTGTTTTTCTAACATATTTTCAGCTAAGCTACACCTGATTTATTAACTTCACTTTCCAAGGATCCTGTTGTTTGATCATTCTTGGAAAATTTTAGAAAGCTTGTTTACTTTTCGGGTAAATGTCTGTTGGAATGACTTTTGTTCATTTTTGGAAAATCTTACAAGGCTTCTTCCGTCAAAGTGCTACACTATCTATATTGAAATATCACAATGATATATCGTGGAGCAGTTTACGTCAACAGTTTACACAATCTAAATACGTTTTTATTAGTGATTTCGATCTAATCACAAGCCTCACAAGACAATGAAATAATTTAAATTTATGCTTGTTTGTCCATAAATAAAATCCGCCGAGACATTTGAAACCGGGTATAATGGTTGGTCTAAATCAGTGCAAAGTGGGTGACCTTGATCAAGGTCACAAGGGTATGTTGGCAGGTTTTGTTTCAGCATGATAACTTCATGGATATATGGGCAACGATTGTGAAATTTCAAGCCAGTGAATGTTATTGTTAAGTTGGTTACTTAGAAACTGCTTTACCTGGGACCCTTATGTTGCTAATAGTGATATCTAATTGGACGTACTATGTTGTGGATGTATTTAGACCACTGTAACATTTTCAAAATTAATTTTTAAGAAATTTCTTTTTGATTAGGGATAAGGATATTGGACTTCGTGTTTTTTTGTATAGGCACACTTGTGATTACATATAAATGAAATTAACCTGATTCCCAAGGGCCGAGGGTAACGTTACCGCATTTCAATCACATCTTTACCATATAATTACATATCCTGTAGAACAGATCATTTTATATTGCTATTCTATTTCAGCTAAGAAGTGTCCAGGTGAATCATATTTCATCACATACATATGCAAAATCTTCATTGAAGCGTCAATCAGTCTGTACATACAAACTAGAGTGGTCATAGTTGTTCTGTTCAGTAATTCTTTTCTTCTTTTTGTGTTTGTGAGTGTACATGTATGTGTGTGTGTGGGGGGGGGTCATGATTTAGAAGGTATGGTTACGGCAAACTTCCTCCGAATGTTTACACAAATTATGATCACTCTGATGTCGGAGGCAGGGAAGTATATACGACCCGTTACCATGCTAACTATGCAAGCCTTTCTTCATGCAGGACATAACCATGCTAACCATGGCAGCCTTTCTTCATGCAGGACATAATCATGCTAACCATGGAAGCCTTTCCCCATGCGGGATATAACCATGCTAGCCATGGAAGCCTTTCCCCATGCGGGATATAACCATGCTAACCATGGCAGCCTTTCCCCATGCGGGATATAACAATGCTAACCATGGCAGCCTTTCCTCATGCAGGACATAACCATGCTGACCATGGCAGACTTTCCTCATGCAGGATATAACCATGCTAACAATGGTAGCCTTTCGTCATGCAGGATATAGCTATGCTGACCATGGCAGCCCTTCCAGCTGCATTAGTGACACTTAACGATCGTCCATCCCCCGCAGCGTGATTGGCAGCAATGTAAACATGTTATTGTTGCAGGTCTCCCTAGAAGTTGTGCATCATATGTTTGTCAAAACCCTAAACCCAATAAGCAGATGTATTATCCGGGCTGCAAAACTACTGCTCGTTACAGACATATCTGAACCGAAAGTGTTAATAATGCTGTAAATTTACCAATAGACATTATGATTACCTGATACACTGTTATCGGACATGTCCACTACAACAATGCTGGTAATTGTATACACATTTGCACCGCATTCTCTTGGGTACTTCTACCATGATCAAGTCGTGACCATAATCTTTCATAATTTCAGATCATCGTTGAAAATTACATTTTGATTTGCTTTCAAAGCAGTTAACATATAATGCTCCAAGACAGTGCTCGAATGACACCACCACAAAGACATTCATGTCCCTTCTTGTATTTCCTAGAAACGATCTATTGTTCGGTTATATACAATAATTCACAGCAGTCTGAACTTATTGTCCACACTGAACAGCCAAAGTCATAAAAATCTGACTCAATATGGTTCCACATTGAAAAACAAATTTAAGACCACCCAAATTAGTTTCGTAGGAACACCCAATACCAGGTGCTAATATAGATATTATAGATTTTCTATTATTCCTGTGATTATCGAGTAAGTGAAACTACAATTATTTCTGTAATTTGGGAAGTTTACAATACGCATTGTTAACTCCTCGAATCCCAGATTATGTAGATGTCATTGTCCTCTAAAGCAATCGTATTGCGAGCAGAATGAGTGAACATGAGGATGAACAGAGATGGTACAAACGACTCTTCATGCATAGATGTTTGGCGGTTATGTTGCTTTTGCTAGCAACTCATATACTTTGTGCTCAGTTAGTGTGCAGTTGTACACCGGATTGTAAAGGTTTGCAGACTTACTTTACATGGGGAGCTGAACATTTTTTTGCTATAGCTGCTTCGAAAGCTGTAGCGTCGTTTATTGGTTGCAATTTTATATTCCATGTAAGCACTGCGTTTATTACTTTTTTCATATATCCACAAAGGAGCTTGAAAAGCATTTGCTGCATCAAGTCTAAAATTCAGATATCCAAATAGAGGACTATTTTACTTTCAGAATGGTGAGTTTATTGGGAATTTTTTGGCTTAATACAGGAAAACCATACCTTCATCAATAAAATTGTTCAGCTTTTATGAGTCTATACGCTTTTTAAAATGAACGTAAAGATGACGTCCAACAGTTCATTCCAATAGTGGCTAATCTTCACTTCCTTGCCTCATCCTTCGGATGACTCAAAGAAACGGCGACAGGTGTTTGTAGACCTAACATCAGTGTCTTGACTAAGTACAGTCAGCGAGCTGCCCAAGCAAGCAACCCTCTAAACAATCTGACAAACATTCGTTGGAGTACTTGTGTGGTATAATAATAGGAACAATTGTGTTTTTTTAATAATTTACAGCACCGGTATTTTTTCATCATCACGCTCCGAATACTTCGATCGATTATTAAAGAAAACTCTAGAATTCGTATTTACGACACGTTTTGATCTGACAAGTGCTGATTGGTTGAAAGTTTATCTTATTGGACATATACCATTAGCAAATCAGGGATGTTTATCAATCTTTTGCTGAATTCTCTTTATGCTCACATCAATAATATACATTAAGATTTAGTGGGTTTCCAACGGGATTTTGTCGACAATTTGTAGCGGAGAGTTCAGCGTTGGGTTTCGTATTGTCAGCGTATAAACTATGGGAGTTACTCGTTCCGTTGAGTTTCTGGTTGTGAATATTGATGCATAGGAGCGTTCAGGACTCTTAATCAGAGGTGAGGGTTGAACACGTACTGTATTATCAGCTCAGCTGACCACGATCAAACTGAGCTATCAGGATGATCCGTCTTTCATGTGTCTGTGCCTATGTCTGTCCGTCCGCGTCACACGTCGACTTCTCCGAAATCATAACTTCAAACTTGGTGCCAAAGTTCCCCTTGTGCACCGTTTTCAAGTTTCTTCAAGTGTCATGTTCCATTGATTTTTTTTATTGCTTGGGGTTCTTTTTTCTTAGGTCCTATGTAAATCAACAGGAATTCACATTTTCCACTTCTTCAAAGCCTTCAGCCAGATTCAATTCAGATTTGGTGGCAACGTTCCTCCAGTGAGTCTGCAGAAAATTTGTTCGAATGGTCAAGCTCATATGAGTGTTGTATTTTTTCTGCACCTTTTTTTTGCCAAATCTTATAAAAATCGTCTTCTCCGAAACCGCCAACCCAATTGCTTCAAAACCACTTAGGAGCACTTCTGGGAATCCCCAGCTGTCAATTTGTTCAGCAAGTGGCACTACAAGTTTTTCGCATTTTTTAAAAATGAATTTTTGTGCGTTTTGCGATTTTCGAATTCACCAAAACCCTCATTCAGATTGTGATGAAAGCTTGCATGAATTTTTCTTGAGGAAGGACCAACCAGGTTTATTCACTATACTACGGAATCCTGATTTGTAACGAATTTTTCATTTTGGTTACTTGTCGATAAGTACATACTTTCTTGTTTTTCACTATGTAAATCAATAGGCATCTAATGCATTTGCACATTTTGGACCTTTTCTCAAAAACCGTCAGCCAGATTTACCTCATACTTAGTGGCAATGTTCCTTTAGTACATTTCTTCCTATTTTGTGCAAGTGGTCAGGCTCCATTGATTTTTTGTATTTTTCATATATGTGAAAATCTTCTCTCAAACCACCCGCCCAAATGCTTCGAAATTGCATACGAACACTTTGGGAGACCCCTGGACGTTAATCTGTTCAACAGGTGGCGCTGAAAATATTCTAGGGTTTTTTTTTTGTTTTTGTTTTTTTTTGTTTTGTTTTTTACGATTTGTTTTACGTTCAGGTCATTTTCGACTTCTTCTCCAAAGCGGTCACTCAGATTGTTCTGAAACTTGATGGAAAAGCAGCTTGTAAAATGGATAAACAAATTTGTTCACTAGGTGAAGATACTTTTGATGCCTGATTCTTAACGAACTTTTCAATTCGGGTGTTGTTTATTGATGCGTGTATTCCTATTGAATACTATGTAAGTGGATGAGTATTGCAATGGAAATTAAAATTTTTGGCTTCTCCATAACCATGAAACAGATTCACTTGAACCTTGCCGGGGATGTACCTTGGGTGGGTTTCTACAAGGTTCACGGTCAAGTGAATTTTAGATTTTTCATGAACTTTGTTGAGGATTATTCTTATTCTCGGAAACCGCACAGCTGATTGTTGCACAGAGACATTTCTGGGAATCCTTAAACCCTAATCTTTTAAACAGGTGGATGTTGCAATTTTCTGTATTTTTTTACGATCAGCAAGGGGACATGTACTTTGCTCATGATGTGAAACAGAGGTGACCTTCATATCTCAGTTCACAGGACCACTTCAGTCTGTGCATGTAAGGTCAGCTGAGCACAGGACAATCAAACTCCTCATGTTTAAGAATGTGTCCGACTTTTTTATTTGGCTTAACCAACCAGACCCATACGCGTGTCCTGGAACAAGGGGTCCTGTAAATGAAATATGCCAGATTTCATTAAATATTCCAAAGTGTTGGTGTGTTTTAATATGTTATGCCATGTTATATTTACAGATATATAGGAAATGCAGCAGCGATTAGCAGTTGCAGAAAATGTGGCACGTGTTGTTAAAATTCTCTTTTGGAAAGCTTGGTGACAATTAAAATATCTAAATACAAGTGGTACAAACGTGTTCTGTTTGTAGCACATGTAAGATCCTGAGTTTTCGCTCGTTAAGCCTAGCAAAAACGAAAAATATAATAAAAAGGTTGTCTGCAACTGCCACCAAATGCTACATGTTCTTTCTAACATGCGTCTCTGAGGTACAAAAGAATCTCTTTATAGGAATGAATCTCTCAATACAATGGAATTTCGTATTGCGCTTTTGTTTGCTGTTCAAATAACTGACTAATGGGAAATGAGTTGCAACAAGGATGAGGAAAGTTCTCTGCAAAATCCTGTGTATAGAAAAGTTCAGCACGAGCAAGTACGGGAGAAACAAATGACACATACATCTGGCTTACAACCTATTGATTACTTTATAATATGATCAATGAAAACCAGGTGTGTGACCAGTGAATAAGCAACTGTCATTTTAACAAACTACTGATCTCACATTGTGTACCAACCTTATTTAGTTAGCATATACAACACAAAGTAGGTCCTACAGATATGTTTCTAACACATGCGCTTTATCTTTGTACATATGCTTTTACGATTATTATTGTAACTAGTTCACCTCTTGTCAGCTAGGCAGTTTTTAATAATCCATTTTACCCGCCACTTGCGCAATTTACGTGGAAATAAAACACTTAGGAAATTATTATGCTATGTTCAAAATAAAATACTAACAGTCTACTGGCATATATCATAACTGATTAAAAAAGATAATTAAAAAGATACTGAGTTTAGAAAAGGATATATGCTTATAACTATTGTTTCAATGTAATTGTCATAATTTATGTGCTCAATTGTATAGCTTGGCGATTGTCCTTTTCTCTCCATGTTTGCTTTTGTACGATTGTCCAGTTGGTATCTGCTAGCAGTTATTGTCCTTGTATAATAGTTACATTTGTTAAGTTTTATATCATGCTACGACTGTCACAAGGGTATAATTTGCAGTGAGTCAACCGTGATATTAGGACTGCCATGATGGGTTACATATGTCACTTAGCAGCTAAAGCCAGCGATCGACGTTTTTGACACTAAATGTTTGAAAGATAAGAATCAGAAATGGAGCTATTATATTGCGTCACCAGCTCATGTCGATTTTGTCGTTTTACTCTATTCATGACGTGAGTTTATATTTAGCATACAAACAATTATAAAGACCACAATTTTACTAGGAATAAATGAGGATCACAACAGTAAAGAAATTTTGCCAAATGTCATTTTGCACTACGGAATAATGAAAGCAAAGAGGCATCACCAGAAAAAATTATATAAAAACGGTATGCTTTAAAATAGAATGAACATCTCGCATTTTTTTATTTTAGCTCCTTGTGCATTCCTACCACGGTGTTGCTATTCAGACAATCCAGAGTAGTTTCATTTTTGACTTCCTTGACACCAGATTGAATTGACGTCATTTATTATAAGCGGGTCTTACTCCAATGTGTTTGACCTCTCAGATCTTTGATTGTTTCATATACATGAGAAGGCGCCGATACTCTGTGAATGTGTCCATTCACATCTATGTTTGGAGGATGTACTGTCAAAGGAGGTGTTATTTGAACTGTAGAATAAAGCACCTGGAATATTCGAAATCACAAGCACATTTGAGCCACAGATATACACTTTTGAAAGGGCATGATGTCAAAATTCTGAGACAAAGAGCACTCTTAATTTGTCATAAGTAATTTTATACCTTATAATTTTTGAAAGCAGACCTGTTCAATGTAAGGGTTGAGTTTCCCATGTCTCCCAAATAAAAAACATAATATATATATATATATATATATATATATATATATATATATATATATATATATATAATGTGATGAGTAAAAAATGACATAAAACAGATCAAATACCACAGTCAAGTCACAATATAAATATGCTGACATTATATGCAATAATAGTATAAATCAGTTGCAATTGAAAATAAGCACCAATATATTTCAGAATGAATACGAAAATATGCTAATGTTGTATGAAAATAATAATATTAATCATTAATTTTACAATTATAGGCAAGCACCTATATGTTAATGAATAAGAGTCTTTTTTTAGGTGAAACAGGTCACGGCATAACAAAAAAGGGGCCGGGTCACATAAAGGTAGGCCGTGCTGTTGCCGCCCTCATGTAACAGAGCTGGCACAACGTTTTCTACTATTGATAAGATTGGGCTCTGTTAACAAGTGGGACAACAATGGCCAGAGCGACAATGTATATATCAGGCAGCATAATTTAAAAATCGAGCAAAAAATATGAGTTTTTGAAACACGTAGCCAAAAACATTTCATATGCCCAGTTTTGAAACTCTCTAATAAGGGGGCTTCCATTGTGTGACGATTAAGCGCATTGAACATCTCTGTACTTCGTACCGTAAGGTATCTGGATTGTCCTATGTGTGGCATGGTGCACACCCGTGGAACAGCGTTGTATTGATGGGAAGATTTATCTATATTGAAATTGGATCTGAGGTATGCTGGAGGAGGGTCGTGAATATATTCAAGTACCAACAACATATTTTCTGCGTTCATCCGAAGTCAACCTTTTAAACATTTAATCTGGATAAGATGTTTGAATGACCATTCACATAAAAAATAACACCAATTTTGTCTTTTACTGGAGGCTTTAGATTCGAAACATGTAAATTAAGCGAAGAAAAATGCACTTTGTTGACTGAAAAAAGTAACTTTCGCAATCTGCCACATGTAACACACAAATACATACACCATATATATATATATATATCAGTACAAAACATGAAAATATGCAATATTCTCATTGACAGAATTGTAAGATATTTAACATATTTTCACAGTATGTCACATGGGTATCACGAAAAACTGGAGGTCATATCTCCAAACACGGGATTTTTTTCCTGAGAAATTCTAATAGTTGCACCAAAGATTGAAAACGACAGGAAACTCTCACAGAGAACTTCGTCTTATTTCACGTCTAGTTTTGATATACGAATTCAAACTTGATATTAATTTGTAATTTTGCATTTTTATGATGCGTGTAAACAGTTCTATGTCCAAATAGTAAAGCTCGGAGAGCTAGCATAACCTCCATTAACGTTGAACATATTACAATTTGTCTGTAAGAACTGGGTCAGAGTTGTGAATTTACCTAAGCATAATTTATGTTTCATACTTGTGCAATATCACTTGCAGAAATGTCATCTTTATTTCATGCACGTCAGAATTACCCATGATTAAGTTAAATCATACTTCTACAGCAAAAAGTAGTGTAACACCATTATATATTAATATCATTGTCGAAAATCCAAGGTGAAAACCAGTCCAAGGTGAAAACCTTCCAAATCTTGGCAAGCCTATCGACATGAACATCAGATAAAACAGCAAAACTTGAATATCTATTATGCAATACGTTATTCAATGAATATGTATGGGTGATCGAATGTAATTTTGACAACATGTAAAATGAAAACTGTCATGAAAAAATAGAAGCGGATAACAATTTTCAACAATACTAAAAAACCATGCACTGAAAATCCGAGCAAACAATTACCATCCATGATCCGTCATTCATCAAACAAGCAGAGTGAGATTCCAGACATTCAAGATAGATATACCAACAATCTTATGATACGAGTGTATATAATTGGATGACTGTGAATTGCAGTGTGCAGGAAAACATATCTTTCCTGACTTTGGAAAGATACCAACAAAAGTTGGTAGTGGTTTAAATGGATTTCATACTAGCAACTCTTCACTGTAAGGAATGTTTTACCTCACACATGCATTGCATCAAATGTAAGTTACAATTGTTACGTTAACGTATTAACTACTTCATTTATATAACACCTCAAACCAACTTATACTCTACGAAAGATATTCAAACAGCTGCCAACATAAGTTGGTAGTAGTTTAAACCGATTTAATATTAGCAAATCTCAACTTTAAGAAATATTTTGCCTGATACACGCATAGTATAAAATGTCAGTTACGATTGTTAGGTTTACATATTTACTACACCATTTATACAACACCCCAAAGCAACCTCATATCTTTGAAATGTATTCTATTTTTACCCTGAAACTTCAAGACCGATTGCTTTAATTTCATGTTTGAGTAACCCTGTTCACAAGCTTTTAAAATAAAAGCGGCAATTGTCAAAGTTATCAAAATTGGTCCGTACTTTCACAAACAATCCATAAAAACCATTACCCACAATCATTAATTCCAACCCAATAATGACTGCAAAGTTAAATACAGCAAACGGCGGATATTCAGGAATTCCAACAACATAAGCTCTCAGGTTTCAATACCAATGTGAAAAAAATATATTTCACTCCTGACGTGAGACAGGCAGTCACCCATTAATGTCAATTAGCCTTGACACATAGACACCATAAGCTGGCCGAAGTGGAATTCCAAATTATCAGGGTATATTTGTGAATTATATTCCTGAAAGTGTTTATGATTGATGCCTTCAAGGTCACCTTAGATCTAAATCACAACTTTAGATAAAGTCTCTTTTGGCCATTTTTCTAAAAGGTTAGACTCATAGCAATATAAATATAAATTTGCCAAAAGGGGAGCACAATAAGTATCCATTTGAATACCATTTGTCTGCCTGAAGATGAAATGTGCAAAATTAACAAAAAGCTTATAAACACCATATCATCATGAAAATACATATAAAGAAAACTAATAAATGTCCTTTAACCATTATTGAGAAACAAAAACAAATCCGTGTATGTAGTCACGGTAATGATGGACTTCTCAGTTCTGCTGATTTTACATTGATATTTGTTGCTACCCTCCATTCCCCGACAATTTTCATTTGCGACTTTTTACAAACTGTGCACTAGTCCTCTCCATGCTTGTGTCAGTCTTCTGCTTTGGTCAGTCCTCTCCATGCTTGTGTCAATCTTCTGCTTGGGTCAGTCCTCTCCATGCTTGTGTCAGTCGTCTAAAATTAAACGATTTTTGAGTGTTTTGAATGGTTGCGGATATATTAAACAAAAAGATTCAAACCACGAGGCAAATCACTTCAAAATTGCATAGTTCTCCTGGGTATCTATAAACGTTATTATGTTAAATAAGCGCAACTGTTTTTTTTATCATTTTTTCCAAACCTGTGTGTGTTTTTGTGGTTTAACTTCTTTAAATCGTGATTTGGATCCTCTGTTAAGTTGACCTTAATTTACATGGACTTAAATTTCCCTTAATTTGGGACACTAATCAGTTCCTGACTTGAAAGGAAATAATGAAATGATTTACAACTTTTAATGTTTGCATTGTTTCGACAGCGAAAATGTATAAATTAGTATATTATGCAATTTCTCAAAATTGCAGATTAGATCTGTTTCAACCTAGATATTATGCTATATAATTTGGTTTTCAACTTTTGTCTGATGCATAACACTGCAATGATATTATCTCCCCTAAATGCAGGACAATTAATTTCAAATTCCATGGAAATATGTGTGAATTTACATATTTATACTGCTACGGGTACCAGAGTGCAATTGGCTTTCAATTTTTGAATGAAATTTTCTTTTCCACCAGTTCAGCAGTTCTTTAACTAGTGGCTGCATTCTTTTTTGAAACGTGGCAACAATGGGGCTTAACTAGGTTTTTTCCCAAAATTATCACTTAGTTGAAGTACTCTCAAATACTAGTGGTTAAGGAATTTTGAATTACCATAGCAATTAATGAAAGGCACATTATAGCATGACATTAAACGAATATCAACACAAATATCCCAGTTGTTACCTCAAAAACATCCCAATTTTCTAACAAGAGGACTGTGACAGTCCTGTGCTCAGCTGACATGTACATATTCCCTTGCGATTTTTATAAAATTTGCGCCCCCCCCCCAAAAAAAAATTAATAAAAACTCCAAAAAGCAATGGAGTGTGTCCATTTAAAAAAAAATCTGCTGGAGACCCACCGAACGTACATTCCCACCAAGTTTAAAGTTAATCTGACCGGGGTTTTGGAGAAGAAATCAAAACTGTGAATTAACATTACATTGCGCATTGATCTCTATTTGACACTCCCACAAGGAACATATCCACCTATTTTCAGCTTAATCTAAGTGACGATTCTGAAGAAAAAGTCAAAAATAGCAAAAAAGCACAAAAAACATTAAAAATTCCTTAAAAAAGTTGCAGCGCCACCTGGTGAACACATTACGAACTAGAAAGCCCTAGGACTGTTTTTGTGACATCAAAGAAATTGGCTTAAAGTTTTCGGAGAAGCAGATTTTTTAAGGTTTGTCCCAAAAATGAACAAATAAAAAAAAATCATACAAGAAACCCCAAAAGTCACTGGGGCTTGACTATTAGTACAAACTTGGTAGAGACCCACCTCAGGTACATTGCCATTTGTTTTGAAGTGAATCTGTTTCGGAGAAGAATTCCAAAATGAAATTGTGGACAGACGCAAGGAGGCACAGACAATGAACGATAGACCATCCTTAAAGCTCAGCTGACTGACAAATCAGCTGAGCTAAAAATTGGTGGAGTGTATTTTGGTAGGGTTGGATGACCCCAAATCATTCTCATAACTTTTTTATTCTACTATATTGGTTTATTGATTTATACATCATTAAGCTGTGAATACACAATACACATAGGTTGTGAATTTGCAAACGAGGCCAAGATTGCAAAAATGGAATCAGGTCAAGAAATACGTACAGTTCGGATAAATTTAAGTTTGATGTAGCCTTGCCATTACTAAACAGATATTTTGCTGTTCACTGGCATCCTGTTGTGGTCAGACAGTCTGACAAGATGAAAACAATATACCTCCTCATCATCGTTTGCCATAATGATCAGGATAAAAGAGATCCCTGACAAAAGACCTTGATTGCTGAGTTTGTATTCCTCAAAATAAAATTCCATGTAGCTGCACGGTGCAGTTCGGCATGGAAGACACATGCTGGTGGGCCCAATTAGCATAAACAGCAGGTACTGGTGATATTCAAAGAAATATAAATGCCTTATTCTCAGTGATGGCGAGATATAGATGGCTTGCAAACATTGAAGGTAATAAGGCTCAATTGTCTCGTAATAGACGTAAATGTGCATAAGCAAAAATATCAGATGCACTGATTGAGGAAATATCACGTGATTAACTTCAAGAATACGTGGTATATGTACAAGCTTCTCGCAATAAACGATCACATACTTGCATTAACAGAATTATTTGAGATATTTTAATTTCATTACTATATAAACAACTGAAATACACTGACACACACAACAAAAATGTATTCTTTAAATACTCTTTGCGGTGTAATAACACACCGGCATGTACAATGAAGCTATTTCACTTCGAGGCCAATTGGGAACATAAGCTTTTCCAGCATTAATGCGGGATGCCAAAGTTCATAAAGTAGTCGAAAGCAAGTTTGTCCTCGATGTTTTGGAGCATCTTGCAATGTTGCATGTCCAAAGTGGTCTAATAAAGACAGTAGTGACATCTATTCTCTACAGTGAAGAAAGTTTTTTGCTTCAACTTTCTCTGCATATATGACAGAAATGTGAAGATTTCTTAGAAATATCATTAAGCGTCCCAACAGAGTAAGGAATGTGCTCAGAAAAAATTAATTTGCAAGATATGACTTGCACTTTCAACCAAAATATGGTGTGTCTTGTAGTTTGCTGACACACCATCAAAGCATGACGAGTACCAACATGGCACGAGGAGATTGCCAGATGGTAGCAACATCATTACACCGGACGGGTATGTGTTCATAGGAAACGAAAGAAAAAGAAACATTCAGGAGTGTCAGCCATATATGCCCTTATTAGAAAATAATTGGTATAGTAAACCAAATCTGTAGCTTGGGGACGGGTTAAGCCAGGACACCGGAAACCCATTCGACAATGAACATAGATTCCAGCAGATGTAGGGTCGTAGTTGGAGTTTCTCGAAGCTGAAAGTAAAATTTACTGCTTAGGCGCCAGACATGGTTAGGTTTAAGGCACCCGATATTGGAAACACAAACCAGGCACCAAGGGGCAAAAAACGCAAATGGTGTAATGAAAGAAAAATGACGTCTGTGATCATTAAATGTAGGGAGCTGTGACCCTGGGCATAGAGTCATTGGGAAATGGAAATCTGATTCAGGCAGAAAGGCACAAGTGATTATCTCGTGCAAGACAGTTTATACGAGATATATGCTACTATCACTGGATCAGGAAGGCATAATGCTAAATATCACATGCAAATATGAGTCAAAGTGGGTGTGTGACTTCATACTTGCACACGGGGCTTTACTTACATCCTAATGCTTAACATTTTTGTCATATATTGATTGATGGGTTACCAATACCTGGTGACAGTTTTTAGAAAAGAACCTTATGATAACTGTGATCAATATTTGGTTTTTATGTGTTCGCTGATTTTTTTCCAGAATACTAAATGGTGACTGACGTAAATACCAATCAGATGCGACTTCTTACTAGAATACAGGTCATTAATTTTTTCGACGAAATTCCAGACCTCGACCCCACCTCATGACTAGAACAGAAAAACTTAATCAGCGTAGTACCTTTCTGTTAAGAGTCCAACTTAACATCTGGCAACAACGAAATAAAAACAAACAATAGAAATTATAGGAAATGCAAATTTAAAAAAGTATTTGCAGTAAAAGTATAAAAGAGAAAACATATATATACTTGAGGATTTAGCTATACAGGCTGTCCAATCAGAATATCCAAATTTGAAGTACGCAGGTTCTGTGATGCATGATTTTGTAACTGTCAACATACCATGTATGAAATAGTGCATCCTCCATTTTATTATCTACCTGCACTCGGGTCATTTTATATCGCTTGATGGAATTTTGGCTCCAAAGCTGTAGCATTAAAAATAATATCCCTGTACGGGTTTGTATCTGCTGTAGGAAGCAATAATTGCATACAATATCACGAAGATTGAACGTTTGATGTTGATGATATTATATTGGGTTTCCTTTAATTAAATAGTGTAGCTTTATTACCATATCAAATTGGATCACAAAACTTACCTGCCAATATCAGTCAATACTAACCCCGATGGCCCATACTTAATTAAAAGCATATGCCCACAATTCGAAAAACTATCACTGCAACGAAATTGCAAAGTTTGTATCAAATTTTTGTACACTAATATAAATTTCATTTGAACACTTAGTGTAAATTGACCGTTTTTCTTCAAAAGAAATAAATTCGTCGATGGGAACATAGCTTTTGTAACATCATTTGAGCGATAATGTGCATTTACTGACTGAAGAAAATATATCAGTAATTTAAGTTTAGGTGGCAGAAGAGAGGCATGACACCAAAATCTGTTCTTACCTGTTTAAAGTGAGCAAAAGTCAGCAAACGCCAAGCATACCAGGCCAAACAATACTCAAAGGAAGTAAATTGAGCAAACCTGTGTACGTTGACGATAATCAGAAAAAAACCCTGTGCTTCTCCATGTACTTACTACGTGAGCTAAGGACTCACCCTCCCCCAATATAATGGTGATTTGAGGGGCTTGACCTCTTCTGGAGAACATTTAGACCTCCATCCATTGGCAGTCATTGTAAAGAAAAGCGACCACTTGCCCGTAGCCAAAGCAGGTGAAAATATGTATAAATCAGATGGTGCTGTGTTACATGCCGACTTGTCTTGACATTCCAGTCTCTATGTGATAGCTGAACCACATCTTACACAAGCAACCCTGTCATTTTGTCAGCATACAATACAAAACTTTTAAAGAGAAAAATTTCATTAAGTTTCACAAATTACTCAATCTTTTAGGCATATGTTTCAAACATATGACAATGAGACTGAGCTTTGACAAATATACCACCAAATGGGACATAGAGTCATATCCTCCTAAGTACTCACACTTTCGAAACAAATATCTTTAACCACAGATTTGCAGCCAACCCAATGACGTTCCCTTTTCACCAGCACCATTTCAATCATTCACGGACTGCGCATGCTTAAAGACACTTTTAGGGATTAATCTGCTGTGAAGTTTACATAGCTGGGTCGCGCTGTTTGGACACTGCTTGAATGAATATGAGTGAGTTTAACTGAAGTGACACAAGACCCTGTAGCATTAGAAAATAAAAAATACAAACAAATAAAGAAAGAAACAATGCGCACATGCATCAAAGGCATGATTGCGGCAACTACCGCAACAAAATCAGCGAGCCGACCCAAATGGATCAGCAAACATTTGCAGAACCTAAATTTTGTGATGATAATCTGATACTATTTGACCATTTCTCAAAAGCAGCACTCTTTCATAATATCAGACGAAATCTTGTAATATCAATGAAATACAGGGACAATTACTTTTTACTCTATGCTTCCTTTTCGACCAAGAATACCATGTTTAATTTATGGTAAAATAACAGGTGAACCATAATTCTGCAGACAACAAGTAAAGCATGCGCAGATATGATAGCATAGTGGTAATTTGGACAAGTATGTATGATGCACACGTGTGAAACGGAAATCGTAAAATATGCTGACTTTGTTGCAAAATGTAAACTTCATATTTTATGTCGCTTCAAGCATAATGAATCATTTTAATATATATCTCCCATATGATAACATACCTGTACTTTATCCTGAGGAAAATCAACGTTTCTTCCAAGTTATCATTTTCTTTGATATAAAATCACCTGGTATAACTGCTGTCCTGATGGCGTTATTTGTTTGTCGTTTTTGTGTAGTATCAGCAAACAAAGCCCGTTCCTCATTCGAGACCCGCACACTATACCTAGCCATCCGAACTTTTAATTTCTATTCAGAAGTGACCGCTTTTTATGTCTGAGGATTCCTTACATTAGAACACATCATTTAAATATGTCCCTTGTACAGAGTTACTTTGTTAAAAGTGCGTAATATGCTTTAGCATTTCATGCAAGATTTGATTTGCCATGATTATTTCTTCCAACTTTGAACACAATATCTGGCCTTCATTTGATTAAACTAAGCTGTATTCTGTTCAATCTGTTCTGCAATCTATTCTCTTCATGTAAGAAACTCCCACTTTGCTCTAGACAAATTCATATTTGTGCTCAAGGTGATAATTTTGGATTTGCACTCAAAATAGAAGAAATCTGTAAGTCAGTCAGTATGTTGTTAACTTGATTGCAAAGATATGTATGTGTCACGTAATGCAAATTTGTTGTGCTTTTAAAACAGCTAGTCGAAGAGGTATTGCCGGAGCTGGAGGGCCTGACTTTTGAGCACCTGAAACATATTGGTAATAACTTAGAAATCACGTGGCCCTTGTTTTTTCATGATGGTTTCAGTCCCTTATTAACAGTACTGACTCTTCAACCGGGGTTTTAAGGAAAACCCAGGGTAGGTTGTACACTTTGATGTGCTGCCTGCTGTGAGCATAAGGTAAATATAAGATAGGACTGGCTGGCTGGAGGCATTGTTCTTGTCCTCAAGAGAAACTAGTTTTCTTTCTTATCGGGGCTGGAGAGGCATCTGGGCAAATATATCTAATCAATTTTTATGAATATTGGCTGCTACTGAGCAGGATTAAACAGTCCTGTGGGAATCACCACCACACCACAAGATGACATACTTTCTGGTTCTAGGTTTCTAGCATGTTGTTTAGAGCATGTTAGTGTATTACTTATATATGAGCAGTAACCCCGTAGAGCGGACAAAGGTGATCCTGGTACATCTGATCAAGAACAGGGCAGAGGATGTGACAGACCGGGACATCTATCGATCCGCTGTACTTGCTACTATTATTACAAAACATCTGGAGCGAACTATTTTAACGAAATGTGAGACGCCATGTCGCCAGTTTGGTTTTTAAACAGGTCACAGATATGTGCATTTCTGTTGTAAAGGAAGTTATTGTATAAGAGGAACATTAGTGGACCCAGAGCTGAGCCTTGTGGCACACCAGCCTCTGCTGCAACCCAGCTTGAAGATAAACCTTGTAAAAAAAACCGTTGTTGACAAGTATGCAGATAACTATGAGACCACCCAGCAAACCAGTAGAAATTCCATACACTTCAATTTTGAGATGTGTAAGTCCAATCGAGGAAAAGGATGTATTGATTTGAAATACATAGAAGAGATTAATGTTTTTTTCAGTTTGATGGCGAATCAAAAAGTATGGCATATAAAGTATATAGAACAAGCACAGATAGGCAGGAACCTGTAGTGACTGACACCAAGAACAAATAGTTGATCTAAAATAGGCTGATACTTGAAAGGTACAAATTTACATTAAAAGTATGTATGCTGAAAAAATGAGAAAATGCACAAAAAAGTAAACTGATTATTTGAAGTGGCGCCATTTGGCTCTTCAGTAGAACTGTGGTGGGTACAGTGAACATTGTTTTAGTTCACGTAAGGGTCAACGAGGAACATATCCATATCTGATTAATGCCAAAATAGCAAACGTCTTATCAATTTTTACAAATCTAAACTTTTGCTGAACTTTAGAGCATTTACCAATGCTCTGTCTGGTGGTCACTCCTTGGCTGCACTGTTTAGCATTCTCCACACAAAAATGCACTTTGCTTGTTTTCTTAGCACACATTAGACCAATTCAATTTCTTTGCGATATCATTAACAACATTATCATTTGCATAATATGCACCCTAATCCAACAATGTAAATTGCATTGCAGGCAAGAAACTTTAGGCCTATCCACAAGTTAGGCACACACCAAACAAACTTACCTCAATTTTATTTGTTTTGTTTTGCAACAGTAAACTGTATCCCATAACAATTAACGACATAGTCCTATCTCGAAAAAATTGTCTGATCCAAGAGGCGCTCATTGTAGACTATAAATTGGAAATGCAAATCGCCTGTCACTGCAGCAATAGAGACGTGTTTAGATGGAAAAATCAGAAACACTCAACCCCATATGCCACAACGTCCAAAAACAGTAAGACCCGAATGAGGCCAGACGCGCATTCCTGTGAATCAAACATGGGACAAATGGAGTGGGTCCTAAACAAAACTAATCCCAAACATATAAACATGATATCATTCCGCCAGGCGAGTGTGCCAAAGGTAGTGGCTTCGAATCCTATACAGGTCGACATAAATTTCTCGTATTTTTCACTTACATCATTGACTCATTTTTTCTGAGATCTGTTAGTTACTTGTGATACAGTGATGCAGATACAGCAATGTTATGGTCTATTTTGCCGTCAGTCAGTGACCACTGTATATCAGACTCAGACTCAGGAATACTCATAATTCTCTTAAATGTCATGTGAAACAATGAAATGTAGGCAATTAATGCCCTCTACGATGGTTTCTCCAAGCTTTTTCTTCTAGACAGTAAATGTAACTTCCATTATTCCGTTTCTTTCTGTCACACAATTATTCATCGTAGACTGGTAGTAAAACTGCAGTATTGAGGGAATTCTTGTTTATGTGTTTATTCAGCTAAGTCAACAAACCGGTCCTAAAACGAATATGTCACTGTTGGTCCCCTAATTAAACTAAGAAGGTGAAATTTAAATGTGACTCAGCTGTTTAGTGTTTGACAATACCTTGCATCATAAATGATTCATTAAGAGAAACCACCCTTCTCTCTTACTTGATGAAACATCTGGTTTACCTTACAAATTCCCATTCACATTCTTACATTATGGTAACTGTCGATATGTAGCGATGGTTCGGTCTTCGATTCTCCAGGTAAAGAATAACTATTTGGGTTACAGAAAGATTCTTCTTTTGGCTCAATGTGATCTCCGTTCATTTGTTGCACATAATAACAAAATAAAATTCGTTCACCGTCAATGAGATGTGATGGAGTCTTTGACCCGTCTTTTATTTTGATTTCTTCTTTTCCTCTCATGTTCGATAAGATGCTTATGTATTGTATTTGTCCTTTTAATGTATGTACGTACGTATGTATGTATGTATGTATGTATGTATGTATGTATGTATGTATGTATGTATATGTGTATGTATGTATGTATGTATGTATGTAAGTATGTATGTATGAACATGTGTATGTATATATGTATGTATTTATGTGTGTATGTATATATGTATGTATGTATGTATATATGTATGTATGTATTTATGTTTATGTATATATGTATGTATTTATGTGTGTATGTATATATGTATGTATGTATATATGTATATATGTATATATGTATGTATGTATTTATGTGTGTATGTATATATGTATGTATTTATGTGTGTATGTATATATGTATGTATGTATATATGTATGTATGTATGTATGTATATGTATGCTATTTCCGTGCATGTCGTACCCTGTATTAAATAATGAACATTTAATTCTAATTTTTAGATTATTTCAAACCATTCACCAAAGTTCTTGTTTTGACCAGCAACTGTCTGTTTTTAGTTTGAACACTAAATACGTCACAGCTCCATTAAAGATGGCAATTTAGGCTGGGGATGGGGTCTTGATATTCTGCATTCAATGCAATTTTGACCATTTTACGATAATCATGTATTCGATCAACCTTCTGTTTATTCCATGTAACGCCCATATATGTCTACTTGGCACGACAGCGTCAAATCTATTCTTAGTTATACTTTGACGAGTAAGACTTATTTACAGAAAAGTGTGATGAGGTATATGCTGTGGATGCAAAAATAAATAAATAAATAAATAAATAAATAAATAAATAAATAAATAAATAAATAAATATATATATATATATATATATATATATATATATATATATATATATATATATATGCATCTATATATATGCATCTATATATATGCATCTATATATATGCACTACAACACGCTCGCCTTTCACCTCAGCGGCCCGGGTTTGATTCACGGCCACGGATGCAAGTGGAAAGAGTTCCTGCTACTATGACTGTGCACAGTGGTTTTCTGCAGTCTTTTGGTTTCCTCCACCCTACAAGTAGGTAGGAAAGTAGAAGCCAACATCTATGCCAGTGTGATTAATATAGGCTTGGCTTGTGTTGCAATACATGTAGAATATATATATATGTACATATATATATATATATATATATATATATATATATATATATATATATATATATATATATATATATATATAACTGGCAAACATGGGTTCTTTTGATATTCAACTTTTTTTTCCATAGCCAGTCAAAAGGGCACATAAAGGCTGCGACATGGTTATTAATGATGAATGTTTGACGTCTGCGTAATATTTAACACATGTCACTTTCTATAACCTCTCTGAACAGAAGCCACCTGTTTTTCTCAAGAATGAGAGCAAGTAGTTTTCCGGTGATAACCATCACTAAAGAATATACGGAATTTTGAGTTCCTCGTATTTTCTCTCAAAATCAATGTTAAAGGGGTATTGGCTTCTTTTCGTGCTCCAACTCGATGCTTTGATGACAAACTTTAACCAAAAAGCTGGTATAAAGAACTCTATGCATCAGATAGATGGACAACCGTATGTGAAAATTATGGTCTTGTATTCACGTTATTCATCAAGGTCCTTTCTTCATAATATTGCTTCCATTTTGCAAAAATCTATCATAATGTGTAATTGCCTGTGCCTATGATGCAAAACGGCATATGACGGAGTGTACAACAAAAACGGTTTCATGTGGATATTGTGCTTTGTCAGTGGGATTGTATCAGTAAAGTCGTCATAAATGGAGATAAGACGCAGACGCTATGTGCAGACATAATAAACTCTAAGTACTACAGAACTATTAAATATAGGTAAAAAGCAGCCGCTGTGGGCAGGAATAATGAACTACCAGAACTATTAAAGGAATAAAAATGGAAGTAAAAAGCAGGCGCTGTGGGCAGACATAATCAACCGTAAGTCCTCCAGAACTATTAAATGAAGGAGCGTTGATTGTCTGCGTGTTAAACCAGGTCTAGCTTGGCAACTTCCAACTACATCTAGGACATAAATTTTCAGTATTACTACCATATTTGTGTCTGGAAGCTTTGTCCCTTGAAATGTTCACAAAGCTTTCCTGTTCTGTTGTCCATTTTTAATATATCTAGCGGCACATTTTGCTTTCACTGTCAAATAAGAATTGACAATTAAATTTATTTTATGTAATTTGTTCAGATTTAAAAAAGGATAGCCGCGGTACTTATTTAAGGTCACGTGTCAATTCAGACAGCTGTTTGTCGCTTTGATGTTAATTTCTTATAAATGCCTTGCGTCCGTATGTTAGTGCACGATTAAGTTCATTTGGTTCAGGTCCTGCAACTAAATTCCCTGATAGGACAGCACGTCATGTGTTTACATGAAGGCTATACCAGAATCACGGGAAACAACCTTGCCGTTTAAACGATTGTGTACATATGGTATCAAGCTACATATGACACTGGTCTACACAGACCCCCTTAGCGTTCTGTAAAAGATTCCGGCCCTAATGTGAACCTTTATCTAGAAACAGGTAAGCTTCTTTGGTTCTTACTTTTTTTGAAGTTTTTCGTGTGTTAGGTACATCTTTATGTTCTGCATTATGTCATTATTTTCTCTATCGCCGGAACATGGACTCCAGACAGACGCGATGAACATGCAACACAAGTGATAAGAAGGATCTCTACATTGTTGTGTTTAATAGACTTGGAGAGCCTTTGTTGTCATGACATCACTATGACAACTGGGTCGGGTCGAACACATGCCATAGATGCTTTAAAGCGTGGTCTTTGTTTCTGGATTTCAACCCAAGTTTTACCAGAACACCTGATGTATTTCATTTTGAAATATTTATCTGACGTTCCAGCATTATTGCAGTTACCAGACGCTTTCGTAATTAGAAAAAAAAATTATATCAAAATTTACCAAAAGGAAGCCCTTGAATCAGTGGCGTACATTTGATCTTCATGAAATAATATCACAGTCAAACATTATTTTGTTAATAGACAAGGATGAACCTTCATGAGTGTGTGGCTTCATCCTCTGTATAATATACTTCCCACAACCCATTAAGCCTCTGTGTGTGTCTTCATTCTCTGTATATTATACTTCCCACAACCCATTAAGCCTCTGTGCGTGGCTTCATGCTCCATATAATATACTTCTCACAACCCATTAAGCCTCTGTGTGTCTTCATTCTCTGTATATTATACTTCCCACAACCCATTAAGCCTCTGTGTGTGTCTTCATTCTCTGTATATTATACTTCCCACAACCCATTAAGCCTATGTGCGTGGCTTCATGCTCCATATAATATACTTCTCACAACCCATTAAGCCTCTGTGTGTGGCTTCATCCTCTGTATATTATACTTCTCACAATCCATAAAGCCTCTGTGCGTGGCTCCATCCTCTGTATATTATACTTCCCACAGCCCATAAAGGCTCTGTGCGTGGCTTCATGCTCTATATAATATACATCTCACAACCCATTAAGCCTCTGTGCGTGACTTCATGCTCTGTATATTATACTTCCCACAACCCATAAAGCCTTTGTGCGTGGCTTCATGCTCTGTATAAAATACTTCCCACAACCCATAAAGCCTCTGTGCGTGGCTTTATCCTCTGTATAATATACTTCCCACAACCCATAAAGCCTCTGTGCGTGGCTTCATCCTCTGTATATTATACTTCCCACAACCCATAAAGCCTCTGTGTGTGGCTTCATCCTCTGTAAATTATACTTCACACAACCCATAAAGGCTCTGTGCGTGGCTTCAGCTATTTGCAAAAGCCAACCTGCCAACACCAGTTTTTTCCCAAGCAAACATCACATGATCACTCGTCAACTATATGATATGCAGGACAAGTATCCCTCTTCAAGCTATCTGATTATATGTCACATTATGTTGCGTGCTCAAAAGATCCTATGAGCAAAAATTTTCCTAATTGAAGATGGTATTAATTGAGGGCCCCAATTTCCATTAGAGCAAAGAGGACCTTCTTTTGTGCGTACACACACAGACGCACAGAGGGCTCACCAAGTTAAGTTTGAAATAGCACCTGACATCGTCTGTGCAACATTGCTCAAATGGGAAGTACCTGCCAGCAATTCTGGTACGCCCCTCGTGTTCATGACATGGAAACTAAATCTCTTTTTGTCTTCAGTTTAAGCTGTTGCAATGCAATGCAATGCTTTCGAGTTGTTATCAGAGTTGTAGGACATAAAGTTTTATCATCCATTCTCAGCTTGTATGCTTCAGACATACTTTGTGTAACACAAGATCCTACGGGCCGCAAATACCTTGGGATCTCTGGTTGTCAATACTAAAACGTGATGACCCGAACAATTCCTTTTGCAAAAGTACAGGTCTTTAATGAGATATAACACAAAGAATGAACGCCTCAACTCTGTTCAGCAGGTCAATGGATGAGAGAACAATGCAATCATTGCGACTCGAGAACATAGTGAGAAGAGCGTTCAGCAACAGTATTGCCCACGGCACGGTCAAACTCTAATAATCCGCTCACATTCCTCATGCATAGTCTTATAAGCCTACTCTGTCAACATCGGGATTATAAGCGTTTTATCTTGTAATCCCCGGGAGACTGTCTCATCAGGCAGTCTGCTAAAAGAAACCCGTTGTTCTAACATGGGGACCCAGTGGTTTTTATCGCGGCTTCCCTTGTGTATTAAGCATCATCATTGGTGCAAATATATCAGATTAACCCCGTCGATTGATAGACTTACCTTGAAAAGGAAAATGCCAATATATTTTAATATCTGCTCGTTAAACTTACAATTATGAGCTAATGAGTCGCAATTGTAGCCTAGTCAAATAATTTGGGGGAAATTTTATAAATTTTTCTCACATGAGGATATTTTAATTGCCGCCTGCAGGTACAATAATATTTTTCATTTGCCAATTAGTTTTCAATTACCAAAAGTGTCCGATGTGATAAGGTGAAATTGGAGTAACATTTTCCAATTATGTGTAACATCCCAGCTCGTTAAGTCAGCATCCCTGCTTTAGTGGCCTGGTAATAGAAATACGTGAGTCTTTCTTGCAGGCATGCATTGAATCCTGCATTATATTTTATAGGTCCAGGGTGGGATGGGTGGTCACCATGCGATGACGTATTGTGCGTGATACATCAGTCACAAAGAGTAGCTTTATCCATTTACAAAACAAAGGTATGAGTCGATAGACTCTAGCTTTGTTGTCATAGTAATCTTCGTCTTCATTATTGTCGGCATTATCATTATAAGCGGCAAAAAGTCTATCTTGTGTAAGTAGCCGAGACAAACCATATTTTGATGTGACCTCCCTCTGTTTCAAGTTTCGTTTGAGTCAACAACTTTCCTCGGCATGTAATGTGTGGAAAGCTGTTGAGCTGGGCCATTCGTATTGACTCTGCAACTGTGGGCATTTTGGTACGTGAATGAAAAGTGGGTTTACAAAGATGACTTGGGTATCATTACATTAGGTCTGAGTACATCGAATTTGTCGACAATAATAACCAAAGAGGTACGTATACTTGTCGAAATATAACACAACATCAAAGTTACACACAAAATTTCTGGGGAAAATACGAAATAAAACAATTTTAATTGCCCCTGACATCGTCCGTGCAACATTGCTCAAATGTGAAGTATATATCATTCCTATTGCATAATTGTATTTGTGTCTTTTTGTCCAGGACCACTTCCAAGTCGACATTTCCCTATTCCGCAGTCGGAACTCTTTACTCTCCATAAGTTAACCTGTCCCTGTCTAACCTATATACATGTAATTACTATCGTCCATATTGCACACGTTCTTCTGTAAAAGTTTGACATAGGCTGTATAAGCCCAAATAAATTAAAAGTTCTTCAGCGGGTAACTACTCAACATGTTTCGGAGCCTTTTACCCGTACATGTCTCTCTGAGTAGCGGCTCCTTGTCTAAGCTAAATATTCAGCAAAGACAACCCACATAATAAAGAATAAATTACTTTATATATTGAATAAATATGAACCTGGCAAATGATGAATAAGTTAAATACGTGAAGTTTTGCTTATAAATGCAGAGCTTCATTATGAAAGAAGAATACCAGTCAAACAAACCATAATTAATAAATTTGTATAGTACATGTTCAGATAAGAACAATTTGACTTGCCCCTAAACTAATATGTACCCTTTCTAGCTGGACAGCTTATCCTGGTTAAACCACCCGCCAGTGTTTAACTTAAGTGGAAACAAGCTGGGGCATTATATTCAGTCCCAGCGATTGTAGAATAAAAAGTTGCAGCTAGACCACCTGTACAAACCAAGGGAAATCCTAACCAAGACTGCAATAACGATTTTATTAGTTAGCTTGGCTGGTAGTCTCTGATCTTCATAATAAATTGTTTAACTGTGCAGTTAAGTTACTATAACTTTGAGTCTCTACAGACATTGACATAATAATGCAGGTCAAAGGTCAAGATCTTAACTGTAAAAAGTACAAAACGTTCCATATACCTTAACATTAAACTTCTGGAGAAGAGATTGCAGTGGAAAGGTACTTCAATTCCCTGAAGTGCTAAATAAATGTTGTCAAAACACAACAGAGTATGTTCACAGCACTGGTCGCTCTACTCACAATACTTCCATAATATGCAAATCTTTGTTATCAGATATTTTTGTTGTAAGAAAGCAAAATGAGGGCATACATGGACCATCCGCTTTTGAAGACCTCTTAAATGTCTGTCCATGATTTTACCTGGCTGTATAATGTCGGCAAGAAGGGTACATATAATAACTTAAAACACAACTACAGTGACCTCCAGGTTAACCTCTTCCCACCCAGCGCTGAGTCAACAGCTTACCTTGGCACAATCTATTCTGATCCAGGTCTGTCTCCACTTGTCATTCAAGATTTATATTTGCTTAGCTGATTAGGTGCGTGATTTTAACTTTCCTTCGCGTGGTCATTTCAACCTAAGAACGCTTTTCAGTGACCATTCCGTACCACCATTTTCTGCTCAACTTCCGAGATAACAATGGGCTACTAACATGATTTATGTGGGGAGACGCATGTGCGACTTGCAGAGAACTTTGTATATTTGTGTATTCAGTTTAAGTACTAGCCAAACAAATCACTCAATACTTCCACACCGTCAGAACAACTCCGTTACGAAAAATTCATATATATATATATATATATATATATATAATTCGTACACGAAGTATATAGGTAAAAACAAACAAGAAAACAGACATACAGAATACGGTAACTTATCGAGACATGATATCCACATAATGTACAAATGAGTTATATCATCTAAGGTATGTGTTCAAACGAGAGTAGCGATAATAATCTTAGGTGGATTTATACAGTACATATTATATTTCTTGCGTCTAAAGGCCGTTGGCGTAAAAATGATACGGGATTTTCCGTCTCTGGCTTGACATAATTCTCGAATGAGGGATGCGGTCTGGCTATCGACTTTGCAGAAATGAAGACTGTTGGACACATACAATTGGGTCATGCAATGAGTAAGGCTGCCTTATAAAAGATATTTATTTGTTGACATTGTGCTTTCTTAAAATTACATTAATGGAGCTACACGGGATGAATGGCTGTGATCAAGAGCAATGATACCAAATGTGTGAAGAAGGGGGTTTGTGCTATTGGTAATTTTCTGAATAAATTTAATAACTCTCTTATGAATTCGAACTTCTACAGGTAAATCCTAGCAAATATATAGGAGTAAGTTACGCTGCCTGGTTTATGGTATTCTCAAAATATAGCGAACTGCTTTTCTCCAGGCTATATAAAGTCAGTATCTCTGAGTGAGACGTCCCACAACTGCCATTTGTATAGCGGGATACAATATGTTTTAAATAGTTTGTATCTTATTTCAGGAAGTACTTTACCGAATTGCGCCAATGAGAATATTCAGTTCCGATTGAAAATTTTGAATAGATTTCTTTATGTTTCCGTGTTCCGCATGGAAACCAATCACATTTCCGAGATGATCACACTTAGTTGCTTTGTATATAGGGATATCATGAAACAGACAAACTGGCATATTGTTCACTATCTTTGAGGTACAAATGTTTGGACTTCTGTTGATTGAATATGACATTATAGCCTTTGGTAAACTGTTGGCAAATATTTAACATTTTGGACATAATGTGTATAGAGGGTGTAAGAAGTACTATGTCGTCGGCATAAGCTAGGGCACCTGAAAAAATGTGTCCTACATACTGTCCCAAACCAGACATGTTTAATCCAGACATAAGTTAGTCCAAATAAACTCCAAACAAAATGGGGGATAAAACAGCGCCTTGTTTTACACCTTAATAACATTTGAAAGGCTGTGATGCATCATCCCCGCACACAACAGATATTCTTTGATCTAAATACATATTCAAAAGTTGCCTGGCTATTATGGGACATATACCTCTTAATAGCAGTGCAAATAATTTGACATATTCAACCCCGTCAAAGGCTATAGTGGCATCCAAAAATACCACATTTGTTGTACATTTGACCCATGGGAGTTGCAGTGAGTACATTCATTCAATACAAAAGAGCACTGGGTTGAAGAATATTCTCATTTGAATCCAAAATGCAGTTCAGATGAGTGTAATACTTCAAAATTGTCTTGGAGGTTTGTAGCTTTTAGTACTGTAGTGCTATGGTGCTGCTTGATTCTCTAATTTCAATGAAGCCATAAAAATTGCACGAAAGGTGTTAAGGTAAAGTATCTGACTGAAATTGATGCTGCGTTCTTCTTAGGGGTACCAATACCCACACCACAGACAGGCATTGGTGATTTAAGTTATCAGATATACCATAGATATATACACACATACAAACAGAATGGAATTGAATGAGAGCCATACGGAATTTTGTTTGATTTTTAAGTGGGAGTGGGGGCAAACTTCCGATAAACATTGTTAGGTTCTGCTTTATCAATTAAAGTGGGCGAGTGTTTTTGGAGAATTGGGATGAAGTTATAACAATTTATGGCATATTCTCATGACGAACAAATTATACTGCAGTAAACATTATGACAATAGGAGTGCACAAATTTGGATCTTCCACTAATATAATGGTACATACGTGGTTTTATGGACCTGGAAGATATAAGTATTTAATGCATGGTTCCATATTACTGAGCCAAAAGTTAAATTACTAGCATTACAATATAAAGTCAATCAACAATGGGTTTCATATCGTCGAGCTGAAATTATCCTATTTCCTTCATAACCAATTTTTGAATAGTTCAAGTGTCATTCTCTGTGATTTGAATGGTTATCCCTCTGAAAAGTTGTTCACAAAAAGCATGGCAAGTTGATTCTACATATAATTAAGCACACGAGCAAGGTCTCTTTTCACCTTTTCAACTCTGTTATCTTCCTTACCTTATTTATATGGTGTTTAGTAAAAATGTTTAAAGATTTTTTTTCGTGTCGTGTACAAATAAATAGAATGCGATACAACAAATCTATTGCGTTAGTAAAAACTAGTTTATATCACATTAATGTGCTCATGCGATTGCAAAATGAGTCTTAAAACTTGGATGACAGAATGGTAATTTATTCAACAGATTCACTTTTTTTTTTTTTTTGGTATGTCTTACATCATAAAATACTGCAATTCAAGCTCAGTCTTACATTGGCATTTGCTGGGTAAGGCATCACTGATTTAAAATGTTCAAAATAGTTTAAATCGAAGATGAAAATATTTGGCCATGGAAATGCCCTGAATTTAACCCCACGGCGCTTTGTATGTTAACACGCAGTGTTGTACAGCAGTCTGTGAGGGTTATTTGTTCACCTTTGCCAATTAATGTCAGAGTTGACAACCTGTCCGCAATTTTGGGTGTATTTGCGAACTGATTCACAGACAGGTCTCCAGAGACGCACAAGAGATATGATTGGCACCCAGAGAACATGGAATATCTAAATATTAGAGGGATATTTCACTTCTGCACTTGATGTTGTCCCAGTACAAATTGACAATTTTACGAACGTTGTCAGGCAACAGAGATAAAACTGTTTGGACTCTGGGTTTATTTTAACACAGTTTGAAAAGGTATATATTTGTGACAGTGCCCTGACTGAGGCGACAAACAGCCGATGTACTGCTTGGACGGGAGAATGATTCGCAAACTATTCTAAGTTTCAAAGTCAGTTGTAAAAAGTTTACGTGTGAATCAATACAGTCATTACAGCACGAAAATGTCAGGGAGTGACAGGCACCCGGCAAAACAGATGTCCCAGGACGCAAACAATTAACAGACCTCATCACTTTGATTTTATCATATTAGGGATTTTTCATAATCTAAATATCCTGGGTGGCATCGTAATCAAAATTGCATAAAGGTGCTGTCAAAACTCGGTTGTGTATGGCAGCATTAGATGAAATCCAATACCTCACTTCTGGCGATAAAATATTCAAAATAAGTTCAAAGTAGCTACAATCCAATCAAATTTAATCTTATAAAGCGAGGTTGACGAGTCGGCTGACGGGTTCCCAGGTGTCGCCTGCTCAAGCAAAGGCCTATGGGTCAGTGGACAATTTAATGGCGGGAAATGAAATCATTCAATTATTCACACAGGCCCCCAATGCTTGACATTTGAATTGTTCATCATTTCCCTCCCGCGGGTCCGTCCAAAAGCGGATTTTATGATGAGCAAAGTGTGTTGCTAGTTCTTCAACAGATGTCTTAAGTTCCTGTCTTTGATGGGTTTAGGATTATGATGGAAGTAAAATATGTCATAATCTTTCACCTGCGAGATTACTTGCGTTCAACATATACATTTATTTTTCAAGTATTCAGCAGGTCTTGTTTACATCATGTGCACAGCATGCGTGTGGTTATGATGAATGTGTTAAACCGCGGTATAGTGCTTAAGCATATCTTCCGAATTTAAGGAAGTAGGTGTCATTTTGTGGATCACAAAGGCACAAAGGTTGTCTACATGTCAAGCATGAGCATGCTTCATTATTTTTTTTACGTTGATAAAGACGAGTGTGGCCGCGGCCATGAAAGATAGGGACACTTAAGTTGATAGACAGGAACTTTTTTTTGCACACTTTCTATGTACAGGGAGGGTACAAACTGCATCAGACCCTCCATTAAACTTAAAGATGCCGTACCTTGCAGATGACCAACTGAAGATATGATTTTTGCATTTATGGTATAAAGTCCCTTTGAAAGAGTGGCATTCCAAAAATCTGGTCATTTAAAAGCTTTGTAGGCGCACTCGAAAAATCAGTGAATTCAGTGACAAACTGTTATCAAATGCACCCAGGCAAATGGTAATTTGGGATGGGGCCCTGGATGTCACATAACAATTGGCACGACTACGTAGAGAAATTTTACATATAACTTTCCACCATGTGTGCAAATTGTTTTAATGAACAACTGCAGTTAAGAGTTGCTATGATCCTCGTTTCTAAAGAAAAGAAAAATATATACTAAATGATCTCATGTGCTTAAATTCCATAGTCCTAGCACAGAAAGAAAATCTGCTGAGAATTCGAATTTGGAGTTAATGACCGAATAAACGGTTGTCAAAGGCTCAAGTATCCTTGATTTTTGTACCTAGAAGAGTCATCTTGTGTAATTGCTTAATATTATTATAATTCAGACACGGTATGATATAATAAAATAGACAAATTCCTATGAAAACAATACTGATTCAAAGAAACAAAGACCCTTTTGCCAACAAAGGTGAAGCTACAGTCATGCAAAAGTGGACGGACGCACACACATCTGCACGTCCCCCGGCTCTTTTCTTCGGTGCTCGGGGACAATGGGCTGACGAGATAAAGACATTGCTGTCATCTGATGTTGGGTGTGCCCTTCTTGTGCTTTGTATGTATTTATACATCATTACTTGCACCCGCACTGTTTCGCATGCATAAACATACCCATTTGGACAAACGTTTGTCTGAACAATTGACAAAGTTCAAAAGCTTGCACACCTACATACTAGATAAATTGCATTACTCACAGAAAGACAATAACTTCAAACATATGGCGTCGCAATGGTACATACCTTACATAAGATGCATATCCACCTTCGACGTGCATCCGAGTTTAATGATGGCATTTTGCATCGTTCTATGTACCATGTCATTAAAATACATTTGACCGGTGTGTGTGGGGTATCATTGCATACTTCCGGCAGACTTTTAAAACTCTCTGTGAGGTTATTGTGTCATATGATACATATTTTGCTTGAATGTATATTTTTTTTTCTTTCTTTATGTGTTTGTAAAGGAACTAAACTACAGAAACTGGGGGTATTAATACTGCGACTACCAATAATCTCCAGACGGCACATATGATATTTTATTAACCATTTTATGCTCTCAGGAGCGCAAGAAAAGCCTTTGTTCTCTTTGCCATAACCAGCTACACATGAACTGCTATATGACTCATTTTTCTGATAGAAATGCATGCCGATTCTTGATTGTGTTTCATAGTATATATTCAGGCTAAGAGCGTTAGTGACGGCAATCGTCACAGTAATGTGAATTAGTGTGGCGATTCCGCCATCAAATCAACTGTCTCACACAAAAGCGTCCCTTTCAGGCGTCAGAATGCCAAGTGTAAACTATGTGATCCAGAGAAAATTGTCGAGATTCAGGGAAAATGCACTTCTAGGTCTTCTACGAGCATCGTTAGTGTTGATGTTGCCCGTAGCGGTTTTGTGAATATTTTAGCCAATGCTGCAGGTAGAGATATTATAGCTAACTTTAAAGCTTTAAAAGATTAAGGATTTAAAACTTTTGCTTTTTTGTATGAAAGTGTGGTTACACCAACCTCATATTATTTTTCGGGAATTTGCTGAACAGGTAGACATTCATCGCCTGGAAATATTCAGAACATAGCAATAAGGTATTTCCTGGGTGTTCAGGCAAACGCACTTATACCCGGGTTGCAGGGCAACATTGGGTGGCTGTTACCTGGTAGTAGACATGATCGTAATGTGGTAAGAACCTGGAATCCTTTAATGTCCGCTTATAACTCTAGGCCCGTAAAACAGGTTTTCACGTGCGATTTATATCCGGGGACGGGCTGGGCAAATGATATGAAGACTGTCTTTACTTACTTAGATTGCAGAGATATTTTTGAAGGTAAAACTTTTTGTGACCTTTCAAGTGGTGGAAGATGAAGTTCATTTTCATTGCTTGTGTCCTTTTTATCCGAATTTAAGACTAAACGTATTTGCAAGCAAGACAAGCATTTATGGTGGATTTGATGATATGAACGTGGGTAACAAATTTGTTTATTTATCAAGTAATGCAGATGTCAAAGTGGTTTCAAAGTTTTTGTATCAAACTCGAATGGAACGTTGTCATTTTATGTATTCTGGTGTTCCTTATTGTATTTGTTGCTTTTATTCATCAGTGACTTATAAGCCCGAGAGGGGTGCGTACTATATTATGTTTGACAATTGTATACTGTTTTTTTATTTTGTAGATACAAGCTACTTTTACACAAAATACCCTACCCTACCGAACTCTTCGTATTGATTAACATGGACGTCCATGTCGATTGCAATGATATTTCACATTTTCAACTTCTTCCCACAGCCCCTCGCTCAGTAAGATTCATTTCACACTTAGTGGGAATGTGCCTTGGGTAGGTGGGTCTCTGCTAATTTTATTGAAACGGTTACATCTTTAGGATTTTGGCTATTTACAATTTCCCTCATTTTTGGCAAAATGTTCCAAAGTCTTCTGCTTCGACACCTCTTGGTCGATCGCTTTGAAATTGCATGGGGACACTTCGGTGGAGCCCTAGACCACAATGTGATCAACAGGTGAAGCTGCTACTTTTTTTGTATTTCAAACATTTTTGTGTTTCTGCTGTTTTGAACATGTTCAACTACTTAAAAACGTCACTCAGGAACTTGCTAGATATATAGCTTGAGGAAAGGGTCAAAGAAAGTTGTTCCCCTGGTGGTTATGTTGTTAAATCTGACCTTTAACAAATTTCTCTATTTGGGTACCTGTCGGTTAATGCATGTATCCCTATAAATCACTGTGCAAGTCAATGTCTATTCCAAAGGTAAAACACATTTTCGACTTTCTCCTAAAATGTCAGCCATATTCACTTCAAACTTGGTAAGAATGTGCTCTTTTGCGTTTGTTCAAATGGTTACACTCTGGTGATTTTTGGATTTTTAAAAGCAATTTTTGTTCGGTTTATTTTGTTTGTTAATTTTTGTTTGTTCGTTTTTTGTTTTGTTTTGTTTTTTGTTTATTGTGTGTTTTTTTTCTAAAATCTTGCTGATATTTACTATCTAATATTAATAGAAAAGGACCCACGAGGTTTCTTTTGTGTTAATTTTGAGTTAGCTTGACAGGCTAACCTGACATTTTACCTACATGTCGGTACTGGTGGGTCCTAGGCTAGTATGTAAGGGGTGGACTTGTGTGTCATATGACCCAGTGTCTTGGTCATAAAAGAGAGAGCTTGTTTACAGAGCGGCCAAGAAGTTTAGTGTTCACTGGAGATAGCACTAATAATGTTCTTTAATTGAATGACAGTGACACTTTACCTTATATGTATAATAACCTGTTGATTTTTCAACTGCTAGTTCTCTCTAATAGCTGCCTGTTCTTCTCTAGGTGTCATTTCTTCTACTGCTACCAATCATCTCCAGACTGCAAGTTATTATCACTACCCAATTGTCTGGGCGTACGTCCACAGCTGGTTATTCTCCTCTGGTTGTCATTTTTCTCCAAACTGCCAGTTCTCTCTACCAGATACCGGCTTTTCTACAAATGCCATTTCTCTAGCTGCTGGCCCTCTCTCAGCTGCCATTTTTTCTCTGGTTACCAGGTCTCCGTAGCTGCCAGTTATTCTCCAACTGTCAGTTGTATCAGCTGCTGGTGCTTCTCTTGCTGACAGTTTTCCCATGTGTCAATTTCCCACCTGTCAGTTTTCCGAGGTCGGGAATTATCAGCAGAACTAATACTGGTATGTGTGATTGGAAACACAATCTGCAGTGATCTGGGTCAGAATTGGCAGTCACGAGGGAATCAGTAAAACAGAGTGAATCGCCGGCAGGGGTTAGAATTTCAAAGTAGGCTAGAATTTTCAGCTGGATTGGGAATTGACAGCTGGGAGAGGATGGGCAGCTGGGTGGGAAATAGGCAGCTAAGAGAGAACTGGCTGATGCCCCTTTAAATTACAAGCTGGGCAAGAATTAGCATCTTGGTCAGGAATTATCTGCTGGGATAGAACTGGTAGCTAGGTCGGGAAACGGCAATTGAGCTGGCCATGGAGAGAGGTTTGCCACCTAGGAGATAGTTGGCAGCTGGCGGCGAATTGGCAGCCAGCAGCAAACTGGCAGCCTTGTCAGAAATTGGCATCTGGGAGAGAATTGACAGAGAGGTCGGGAAATGGTGTCCGCAATGGTATATTGACCAGGTACCCCGGTACCCGACAGCAAATGCCATTATCTTCGGGTACCCGGGTAATAAACTTGCATCCGCATAGCCGCAACTTTTTATGCTAATAATGCCTGATACGTCAAAACATTCCTAATTTTGTGCACCTCCATTCCCTTACGGCAATCTAAGTACATAACACCATCTCTACTTGGTGTCTTTGCTCTTTGCAAACAGTGACAACGTGCGAACGTAGCTTTTTAACTGGGCCACTAGCGCCATGAAGGAGAACATGAACAAGGCATGGCCATCTGATCCCAAACGCACTTCAAGTTTAGTATGGAAATATTTCTCGGTGGTTGAAATACGAACATTAAATATTACGTTGATTCAAATTTTGAAAATAGTGGGTAAGGCATTATTACAGAGCCAACATGCAGTTTCCCATAAAGTACCTGATTAATAAATGCTCTTTGTGCGAAAATCCGAGTGTTTTGTTCTTTGTAAAATAAGCGGGTACCGAGCGGGTTGTAAATAGGCAAGGACAAGAACAGAAGGTTCTAGCCCTGCCTAAAAGAGGGCACTGCAGTCACTGGAGGGCGAGGCCTATGTATTCCCATTACTTCACATTGTAATTTGCAACCTAATAACTTGAAAACAACTACACATATGAACACCACATTGAGCACAGTAAATCTGAGGCGTAACTATATACCTCACAAAAATCATATAACCACAGCTACTAAAGCGACCAGTTTATTTAAGGTTACTTTAACATGCAAACCAATGGGGATACACAGCTCTAGCCCTCCAATTTGTTGTGTATTTGGTTGTGTATTGGGGCCAATACACACTTCCTAGCTAATTCTGACCTTTCCTATTTCACTACCCTCAATACGCTAGTCTGAAAGTGGATTTTCAAGATGGGTCGGAACGAGCAGTTGGCTCTGAAATTAACAAGTTTAAGAGAACCGTCGGCTAGGGACATAGAAGCTAGACAAAAACTAGCAGTTATAAAGGAACTGTTTGATAGAAATATGACAGCATTAGGCAAGACAGTACTTGGAGAACTGGCAGCTGAAGATGGCGTCTGGTGCACAACTGGCGGTCGATCAATAAAACTGACAGGTAGAAGGGGACTATCAGCTGGAGAATAACAATGTAAAAACACTGGGAGCCGAGAGAGAGACCTGACACCCGTGACAGAACTAGGAGCTGATTCAAAGTTAAAATGAAGAACTAGGGAAACACTAGGAGCTAACAGAGTACAGACAGTTGAGAGAAAAACTAGCAGGTTCAGAACTTAGAAGCGATATGGAGAACTGGCAGCCCGAGAAGTGTTGACTGGTAGATGGAACTGGAAGATGGCGGAGAACTGGCAGTTCCAGAACTGGTAGGTGGAGAATTGGCAGCTGATAGAGTACTGGCATACTGAAGAGAACTGGTAGATGGAAAACGGGCATCTGTGGAAGATGAGGTAGCTGACACAGAGAACTAAAACAACACATACATGTAGCACCACGTGCACTTCATCACCCGTCACTGCAACTGAGCAGGGTTTGAAGTATAGCCGACTAGAAATCATGTGATCAAGGTCGATGATCATGTGATCGGACTGTACACCTAAATCAGTAAAACTGCAGGTCTATTTGAACATAGTGCCTATATTTTACACAGAGTATAGAGCCGCCACACTAACCGGACGGTCGTAGCACATCTCGGTGTATTTGGCTCAGAAAAATCGAAATGTGTAGTTATACGCGTGCAACAAAATACTAAAAAGAGTATCTTTATTCACTATTATCCATTTTTGAAAAGGGAATAGCTCCCTCATATGGATATACCAAAATTTCGATGCGTCTTTCACAGGTCTGTTTATAAACAGTTCCTTGATCAGGCCTTACCTTGTACAGAAACAAAATATCTTCCCATACAATCGCATTCAAGTGAAATGGCTACAAGATTGAAATGATTAAACAGTTTTTGAAGCACAGAAAAGTAACTTTTTAAAAAACAAATCTTATTGTCATGCATGCATAGTGCTTCCGAATATGCAAATGGACAGCCGTTTTACAAATTTGTTTAAATCACTTTTTGTGAAATTAAATTAAATTATTAAATTCCCACGGATTCCATTTTAATCACATACCTGGCCATTCTTTAGAAGCTGGCGTGTGCAAACGCTTCATAAAGTCACGATGGCTAGAACTGTGACACGTTACTTCGACTTTTCCGTGTTTATTTTACGGTCTTCTAAAATGTTGTTGGGTTTTGGACGCCTTACAGTTTACTTCCATTATTTATCCCTGATTGACAACATTTTCCAGGGTATGTACTTTATATGTGTTGATATAAACTGCCCATTTAACAAACTAGGTAGCCGATAACTGGGTCTCTGTGAAACATATGGCCTGAAGAAAAAAGTCTTCTAATGTATCACTGAACTTTATGACATGACAAGGCACTGTAAAATGAGTCCAGCAGCGACCAGTCAGTTTTTGATCAGCTTTCCTCCTTGTTGAGATGTTTTATACGACGGTTGCAAGTAACCGTATACAGATGTTACAGCCCGAACGTTCTCACAGCGCACACTTGCCACGCACGCGGTGTCTTATCGTTCTTTTAAAATAGCCACATTTTATTTGTTTACCGTATCATCAAAATATTTCACGTGACACAAGCTTGACATAAATATGTGCATAAACAAAGCAATCGACACAATTTGTGAGTTTCTTTACGAAGAAAACCTAGACTGAAAAAAAAAAACTTTAAAAGAAAAAAAGTCACAAGAAACTACTCGAAATATGTGTTATTTAGGGTCAATAAACTGCTCGGTCACTTCTTAAAGCCTGTCATGCGACGAGCAAGTATTATTCTCAGGACATGTCAAACATTCAATGAGAAATTATGCTTTATATTGGATGCCAGCGTCCCCCGTGCAAGTCATGTGTCATGAAAACATTACTAAAGCATTCACTTGAGTGTATGATTTCTTATTGTTAACATGTTTGCTCAGAAAGTTGCAGTTCTTGTAATGCCAGTGATTGTTAAACTGTGCCAAACGAACTGTTCGACACACCAGGGTAAAGGTTGGCAGCTGCTAGAGTCTACTGACGGTACCCCCAAGGCAGCTCAATTCGTCCATGCATTCTGATACTTCTTGATATATCACAGTTGCTGTGCATTTTGGCGTAAGAGATGACTTAAATTGTGCGCCCATGGAACACTCACATACACACACACACACATACACACACACATGTATGTATGTATGTATGTATGTATGTATGTATGTATGTATGTATGTATGTATAGAGAGACATAAAAAATGCAAATGATGTCAAATTATATATGCCGTTCATAAAAACAGTAGATGTGGCAATTATCATTGCGTTTCGTGCAATAAACTGTTATTTCACCAACGATGCACAGCAACTGATTGTGTTTGAAGTAACGGGCAGTAACAGCGAGGGCATTTCACCATTGCGCTCGCTTTCGTCAGCGACACGAATAGCAAGCTTACGCTAGTGGTGCCTCATTGTGCTAAACTTAAGCAACCTCATCTTGAACACGAAGTCTCTTACTGTAAACACAATTTCGGTATTAATGAACAGTTCACCGCCATCATCCTCGTCGTCGTCGTCGTCGTCGTCATTATCAACATTATCACAAGCAGGAGCCTCGCCATTGGACTGAATAAAACATGGAAGACTTAAACCTCAAGCCTTATACCTCAGAAAGCTATTTAGTTTCACATGGGGCCTTCGTGAAACTTGCCTTTCCAGCTGGATACACCTCTAGATAACAACACCTGAAATTGTTTGGTGAGACCTGCATGCAATGTAGACACTTGATACTTGTAAGGCAATTCAATATATGGCACTCCGAAATCAGTAAAGGAAAGCTTGACAGCCCGAGATTTAGAAAATAAAATAATAGCAGACTGGAACATGTAAAAATGATAACCCAAATTTACAACAGATGCGGAAGCATTGATACAGTTGTCAAACGCTTAAGGGGAACAGCGGAAGCCCCACACCATTTACAACAATTGACTGAGGTACACACACACACACACACACACACACACACACACACACACACATATATATATATATATATATATATATATATATATATATATATATATATGGGGGTACAAAATTCTAATATTTAAGAAAGGACCATTAAAGATAAAATGTTTTTTATTTATTTATTTATTTTATTTTATTTTTTTTAATGCTGGAATCGCGGCACATTTCAACACCCCCAGAGGAATAATAAAAGTATAATTCTGCAGTTTAACCCATTCCCGCCCAGGTTGCCAACCAACAGATATAAACTTTCGTCTGCTTCGATGTTTTAATTACATTATGTGCTCATAAAAGAATGCTACTGAACGTTGTCGATTAGACCTGTCATGATGGAACGCCACCACAGGATAATGCGCCCAAGGCGCACCAAGGAAAAACATTGGCGGCTAAGACCAGAAAAGGGTTAACAAAGGCGGCTAGCGGCAGGGCATACTGTAGCAGATTCAAGACGGTAAGGTAAAACTCTACCACCACGGTGTAGAGAGACGAGCCACATTCCACAATCATCATTATTTCCATTGTCAATCATGTTACAAGTCACGGAGACACACAATTCTAAAAATGCAATGGGTGGTAAGAAAAGAGAAGGCTTCACCCTTACGCTAGGAGCGAGATTCAGGTTTAAAAACAAATTTACCATAACCTGTCCTGGTATCTCATAGGCTAGACACTATGAAAGCCTTTATCAAATGAAAACATGTTTTCCTATTTTTGAAAAAAACATTCAGTGACAAAAGCTTTTCATGTCAATTTTTTATATTATGCAGCCTTTAAAGTGTTGTTTTGACATGAACTCAAAAATCAAAATACCTTTTAACGCAATATTTATTATCAAAGCTAGCATGAAGGGCGCATTATTCTCTGGCGGAATAATAACATATGCAGCGGAAGGTAACTCACTATGTACCACCAATCGTATGATGAGCTCCCGTACGTGACTGGACACAAGGTTGCTGGGTCTCCAAAAAGGCGGGGGGGGGGGGAGGGTTGACTCGAGGGATCAATGTTTCCCAAGTACTGGCCTCTCGGGTGGGCCCAGCCCGGCGGGGGAGCCCCTGCAACTTTCATGTTTTAATGTTTTGCAACGATACTTCTTTTCGTACATTTGTACTTTTAGTCCATGTTGTGAGCCCTTGTGGGCATATTACGGTGACAATAAATGTAAGTCTTTTCCATTTCATCAATGTAAGTTTTATCTGGACGCACCACGGGTTTACCACGCCCCGGTGGTGCCCCCGGTGTAAAGGGGTAGTTTTTTAATAAATTTTCATTATTATCATTATATATATATATATATATATATATATATATATATATATATATATATATATATATATATATATATATATATATATATATATATATATATGTGTGTGTGTGTGTGTGTGTGTGTGTGTGTGTGCATGTATGTACGTGTGTGTGTCCGTGTGTATACAGTAAAATGAAGATCGCCGTCGTCATTTATGTGAAACAATAGAAAAGTGGTTTTTACGGATTATTCTCACAAGTGATGCAACATTGGTATCCAAATTGAAACCTGTATTTATCATCATGATCATTAAAAACGCTTCACGCTTAAGTTTTCAAACATTGAGGCTATGCATGTACCTTGATCTCGAATATGCTACCTTAAAGGGCTATTTGTCCTGTTGCGGTCAGGTTGTTTGGGTATACACTGACCGACATGCAAACATTGTATTATTTACATTCTCAAGTTAAATTAATATCAATTTTAAAAATTCCGCTGTCACGTTCCTCATAGCCCTGGACAATCAATCTGAATCATTCGTTGACACTGGTGTGTCAAAGGTACGTACTCTTTGGAAATTTTGATGGTACACAATGATTGTCATGAATATTTTGTATTAATAACAATGATCGAATTAGCCATTAATATTGATGCATAGATAGAAACTGGCACGACATTCAATCTTTCCAATACGAAGACTAGATGAATCACAGTGGCACATTTAATCAGACCACTCACCTTTGTATACACCGTGATATCAGTGTTGTAGCCCATGTTTTTTTTTTTTTGTTTTTTTTTATTTCTTACAAGGTTGCCAATTTTAATGTCCTACGGTATGTAAATTTCGTGAATATTTCATAATTCTCAAAAATAGATAGTACCCATGGTTTATAAGTAATAGGCCGATTTCAAATGCGAAAAGATGTGAAAGCACCTTTGCCTGCCTCCCATTCCAATGGCATCCTAATAAATTCCGAGTAACAAACAGCTCTCTTGCGAGTTGTCGTTGTTATTATTATTATTATCATTATGAACTTACAAACTTACCATCGACGGACTTTCTTGTAAAAGTAAGCTAGTTAAGGCTCATCTATGAAAGTAGGAATAGGTAGAGAATTAAACGGAAAATAATTATATTGGACAGTTCCAACAATGAAAGTGGCCAAATTATGTCAGAAAATGCAAGAACAAGGATAACGTGAAACAACTGTCTTGCCGTGTCAACTGGTAAATATATTAAGTCTCGGGTGCCCCTGAAACCCGGTGCTCCCCATCAGTTTAAAAACGTCCATTCAGAAATATAAAAACAGCTAATCGCCCCAAAAAATCATAGTCATGGACATATCAAAGCGTCACCTGGTGCACAAACTAGGGAATACTAAGATTGGACAACTTGAAAATTTTTTTAAGCAGAATTGGATGATATTGGAAGCATGCTTGATGCCAACGTTGAAATACCTAAAACTGTTTCTTCAAAATCGGCAGATACTGCTTACCGTGTGCATTCCATAGTATTCATACATGAGGACTCCTGCTGTGGATATCATCGCTGTGTCCATGTACTGCGTGATTAATATGTGACACCACAATTATACTCTATGGAGCATCAATGAGCTTAGAACGGGCGCCAGTGCCCCATTACAGTTCACCGATATTCTCATCAAAATGTACATGTTTAATCTTTGTGAGTATATTTGGAGAAAGCATGGCAAGATAAATCTTCTCAATGAAAAAGACCGAACATGCATGATCAGTGAAGCGGTTCACTGCAGTTGCATGGTGAGACACGGTTTCTTAACCGACTTGCAAATGAAAGTGGAGGTCGATGATAAGTACTGGGATGAGACTTCAGTATACGTAGTTCTGTCATCGTTACTTCATGCACACACCGTTTACCATATTTGCGAGGAGAGTGTCCATGCTTCAGCTAATGGGCGAAACGCCAATTGTATTTTTGTGTCTGATGTTCACAAAAGGCCTGTGAGGCCAAAACCACGTTGCAATTGACGAAATGTTTGGCAGATACATCGCTATACTGGGTCGTGCAGAAACGTTTGTTTTATATATTGATCATTGTATCAGTGTAAAACAATAAAATGAAGTGAATTAGATTGCCTCCCCCCCCCCAAAAAAATCGTATGCGCAGTAAAGCTGAACTATAGGTCTTACAACACAGTTTTGAAAACATTAGCTGGCTTATTACGTTACAAAGGCATGTCACGACTGTTGATATTGAATAGTCTAGAGTCTCGACTCTTCTGTCTTTCAGGAATACAGTGCCAAATATATTGTGTACTTGGTTACAAACATATAATATACATAGGCAACACTTAATTGGTGCGTGCTTTGCATCTATCACAAAGATTAACTCTTTTGGTGCCACATTTTGGAATGAATCAACAGCTTTACTCGACGCGTTTTGGGCGCAATGCGCCCAAGAGCGCGAGGAAAGCTGCTGACATGGACTATTAAATAGCATGTTACTGCAGGCATGCTTGTACTTGAATGAATGGTCTTTTTACAAGGAACCTTAATCTACCATTCTTATCATCATTCAGAGTAGTTCCTTTTTAGAATTTCGACTTTAGTTCGGTTGGTACTGAAAGGGTTAAATTAAACTATAACGGAGGAACAATAGCACTGAAACTGGATATTGATGGCCGAGCAACAAATTGCGAAAATGCACGAAGAGTGCAAAAACTCTTGTATATATACACTAGTCCGGTGGAATAAATCACCAAACGTGCACTGTGCCTTGTGACGTGAGGGAATGCCGTAATGGTGTTTAGAATATGTTAACTTTACATTTCTGATAGATATCTTTTTCATTGTGGGAGTCTATAACACGAAAACTCTGCATAGGTTACCAGTCAGATTATCCTTAATGTGGCTGGTTGGATTATGTTCTTATAGATGTATTTAAAAGACCTATATAGAAATACCATGCACAGCTAAATGTGCACGTGCAGGATGACCTCCTTCCAATTTGGAATGTGAGAATTCAATAAGAACCAGTCTGCATACTTTCCTTGAGTTTGCGAGTCTTGGTTAAACGAGTTTGGTCTTCAGAGTGCAAGCCTCGCAAATTAAAACCATCTAACCCCTATTAAATGTACACTGTACGGAAAAGATGATATTGCCTGTCCTTGATGGTAAAGGCAATTTCGGTCCACAGCCACTGCAAATGGGCAATCGTATCTCATGCAGACAAATACACACCATACGATTTCATATCTGTAAATAAACATGGACGACTCGCCCATTTAAACATATATTTAATAATATCCTTACGCTGCTTAAAAAAAAAGAGATAAAAAAGCACCTGGTATATTTCAATTTAAATCTTGAGGACGAATTCACCTGATCCGTCACAGACACTTGTTGGAATGGACGCGAAGAATAGCTCAGTCACGTGACTTACATGGCAACCTGGTGGCACAGGTTAATTGTCGCTGTAAGTTTACCTGGAGACAACACTTTTTTGTTCGGGAAAATTGACCCCCTAGAACGATGGAACGTTTGGCAGTCAAAAGTAAAAGTTACTGCTACCCAGCTCGCTAAGAATGGAGTAAACAAATGTCCACCGTCCCTTAATTTGCATGACTTGAATGAATATCATTATGAAGTCACTCCGATCATTTGAAATTGGTTTGTACCACTCTGGTCACAAAGGTTGCATTGATCATACGACATGCTATTAATACAAGATGGCAACCAAGGTAACACGGCGCCTTTTTTTCAAATACAAGGTGGCGCTGTATATAGGTGTTTGTGCTCTGATCACTTGCGTGAAGATTGCAGACAGAAATGAGTGTTAGCTACCACTCACTCGTGTGTAACTTGAACCAAGGAGAAGTCATCAGTGGTAATGGACTCCTCCAGACGGTTTGGTGCCATAGTTATTACATAGATGTCGCCACTCAATGGCGACACTGATGATGCTGCAGTTCACAACATGCTATCACACACGGAAGTCCACATTGCTCATCCTTACGGTACACAAATATAACTTTTTCCCTTCATGTTGCCAGAAAGCAAATGCAGTAACGATTCATAAATAAGATCAGACTTGCTGTAGCCATGCATTTTCTTTTCAATGTTTACAAAGGTCTGTACCACCATTTTGAGAATTGAAAGCATGTGTAAATGAGGACCACGTTCAGGGGCAACTACGCAACTACGGTGGTCCTAAAACCGGAGTTCCATCCAATGCATACATAAAAAAAAAAAAAAAAAAAAAAAAAATATATATATATATATATATATATATATATATATATATATATATATATATATATATATACATATATATGTATATATATATAATATATATATATATATATACATATATATGTATATACATTTGAACACGCAAGTATATAATATGAAATTTTGATCTCATAGACCATGATGCAGTGTACTTCACATGTATATCCTTCTAAACTGTTCAACGTGCAAGCAGTCTTGAATCAACACTTTTTGCAAATGTAAGCAAATGCTGTTTTAAAAAGAAAAACGTCTAGTTTCAAGTAGATGTGCAATAATAGACCATCATTTGAAAATTTGAGAGTTGTTTTTCACCACAACGTTGCCTGGTGCGTGCATATCCCGAGTTTTAGGCCCATCCGCCACCATCTTAATAGCACAAATAATTGACCGCACAGATGAATACACAAAATTTTATTGCAGATATGGCCCTATGTGGGTTATTGAACGCACAGATGTTCCAGGTCCACTCTCTTAATCCACTACTCCTCCCCCTCCCCGCCCCCCACCGCGTATATTAGCACGGAAGCATGACTGACTGAACGTTACGAGCGCCTGTGGTATTACGGGGAGGGAAGACGATGGCCCATCAAGTCCTGGTTCCCCTTATACCCGCCAGATGGCAGATGCGTACAATAGCTACCTTGGCGATGAATGGGCAAAATGCAACCGCAATGCTCGCCACCTCCTGGTCAAGATAAGTCAATCCTTCTAGTAACCGCGATAATTTATGCAGCGAATAATGCAAAGAGAGTCTAGACTATCCCATACTTTTCGAAAAGACTGGGTTATTATTTGCAGGAGATATCCCCACTAAAGAAATAGTCCAACGGCAACGTGAGAACTAAGCAGACACGCAGTCTGCGTACTGGGACATTTTTATTGTCATTTCACACATGAATCTGGCCAGTCTGTGAAATATTGTTGATTAATACGCTCAATAAATATCCCAGCAAGGATACCAAATACAAGTACTGCACTCACATGAGCTGCATCTTTCTTTCACAACGACCTGTGTTTGCCAGAAAAAAAAAATGCTCCCGACCATAGCAATACAAAGACAATTGTAGTACATAAATATTCCACTCCAGCTGAGCATCACAGCACTAAAGGCTTCGTAGGCAGATTAGAAAATTAAATTGGAAAGACAGTCAGCACTTGTGTTCAGAGAGATGTGCTTTAATATGAGCTGGTACAGTATAGAAAGGAGACCAAATATATTGTGTGAACAAAAATAGGCATGGCGCAACCCCCACCTCCTTCACAGTCTTTGGAAACTTTTGCTTCAGTTCCTTTAAATCTTTAAATTAATTTCCTTCATATAACAGAAATAAACAAAAAAATATCTCAAGACCTTCAGCACATCAGACTCCTATTCTTTAAATTGATCAATATTAATCATGATCAATGTGTTGTGAGATTTTATGCTGACTAAAATTTCAACTTGAAACCTTATTATCTAAAAATATAATGCAACACATACACGCAAACACCTATTTGCATTCACCTAAGCGACTAAATGATATGCTCAGACTAATGCGGTATCCTAGCCACTGCTTTATCATCACGTTATGATTTATGGAAAAATTCTTTTCTTTTCCTTTTTTAAATGAAATAAAATTGGTTAAGATTTTACTCACGAGATGTCGGCACGTAACGGCCATGGAAGTAGTTCTCATTTTATCCGTCTATGTCGCTCGGGTACATGACAAGCTGTTCCTGCAAACGCATTCCATCTCCCTTTTCACACGAGATTGCCAGTCCTTTCCAGCTGGTCGACCGAGTGAAGAGGGGCAGCGGGTGTAATAACAGACCAACTAGAGCCATCAAATAAGTTTACATTGCAATGTAGAAATTCAGATGCAACTAGCTACTGAAATATAATGCGATAGAAATCCGATTATAGGTCATGAAAAAACAGTCAGTTGTGTCGCTGCTAACATGATGGGTTACAGTCTCCATCCAATAAATGGTCACTCTTCACCTGGGGTTTCAAGGCACGGTGGGCATCCAAACGTTGCCTGGTGCGTGCATATCCCGAGTTATGAAATGAAACGGGCCACTCCCAACAATATGCTGGCTGAGGACCTTGCTTTTGTTCCAAGAAGAATGTGGTATTCTTTCCAATCAAAATTGTAGAGGCGTCTTAGCATATCGACCAATTCATTGCCGTAAATATTGTTACTATTAAACAGGATTAGGGAGTCCTATTATTATTATTATTATTCTTTATTGAACCCCCGAACCCGGGGAAAGGTATACATCAAATATACATACACATATACACCAAAATAAGATTTATGAAAGCAATATGCACAAGCACAATTGCTTTACACTTTGTGTTTGGCTATACACACACATACAAAGACTAAAAGAGCAAAATATATGTTCATAATAAAAGGATGGGGCATTTTATAAGGTTTCACCCAAACACATTTGGATTAAATAACATAGGAGTCGGGATGATAATCACGAGAAATAAGTGCGTTAAAATTTGCAGGTCCCGGTGCTACGCCCAGGTGGAATAAGGATAGTGCCGCATCCCTCCTGGGAGAAGAGACACGGACGCGCAAAACCGAAGCAGTGTAATATTGTCTTCAACGATATCTTAAAGTGCGAAACAGGATCAAAACCTAGTAAGCAATTTTACTAAATTACGTTCCCGTGAATTGGGCCGATTGTAGTTTGGGGAGGACAGCAGTGCGGCCAAGGAGTCAACAACCTCGTCCTCCGTCAACGGGTTTAGCGGAGGACCGGGCTGTCCGTCCACCAGGGCACGCACCGCTGGCCCCGAACCTTGCCTATTCCCCTCTCTCCCTGTTGTTCTATCGGAGAACAGCAGGGAAAGAGGGGAGACTCCATAATTTATTAGTCTATCAACTATGGGAATAACTACGGCGTACCTAATGAGCCTCCTGTTGGTGCTTTGTTTTTAGCATCCTATTTGCAGCGCGAAAATTGTGATGTAGATTATGATTCTTTCGGGGGGGGGGGGAATGTGTGCAGCGCACCTAGGCTAATGTGTTTTGCTTTTCCGAAATACGAAGTTACAATTAATGGTTGAAAAGTTAATATTACTGAAACAGTGAACATATCACATCTTTATCAAACCTAATCACAAAGATTATAAATTATGACTAGTTGTAACCTTTGCCTGGCTTTGAATACCACAGAGTCAACCACTTTCCAAGTTAATATTACTGAAACAGTGAATATATCACATCTTTATCAAACCTCATCACAAAGATTATAAATTATGACTAGTTGTAACCTTTGCCTGGCTTTGAATACCACAGAGTCAACCACTTTCCATGGCGTTGGTTGGGCGGCAAGAAGCGGCTCATCCATGGCTGAGAAAAGCTGTTGGCCTGGGGCGTGATTTCGTCATCGCTATCATCTACAATTCTCATGCAAACTACTTTACATTACTGTTTAAAGAGAAGTCAAAGTATTGCAGCAGATGACATTTGATCACCGGCCGATTTTGCTTGGTTCAAAGCCTAAAGGTAACACGTTTCAAATTTCGCTCCCTATGTAATACTGTCGTTACTAGATACCAGGCAGCCTGAGTAAAGCATGCAGCAAACTTGTTCCTGTATTTACCTATGACATTGTTGTACATATTTGCCAGCCCAGCTTACATACATGATCCTTGGTAGCTTATTTAAACATGGTACCTTTTCCTATTTATAAGGTATTACAAACAGTGGAACGGAACTTTCCCTGTTCACCTGCTGATCCTGCAATATATTTGGATTTTGCCTGAAAATAAACCAAAACCTTCATAAGCCTCACAGAAAATACAAGAATTATTGTACCGAGGCCTCTTAGAAAACTTCCACTCTTAGAAAGATCTACTCAAGGGATATCGCCACCGTGTTTGAAGCAGATCAAGTAACTGCTTTGGACAAAAGTGCACACCCACCATATGTATGTATGTATGTATGTATGTATGTATGTATGTATGTATGTATGTATGTATGTGTGTGTGTGTGTATGTATGTATGTATGTATGTATGTATGCACACACGGCAATCAAATTGACATAACGCTTGAAATTAGTTTAACACGGTGAACCATAAAATTGTGATGATGATGATGATGATGATGATGATGATGATGATGATGATGATGATGATGATGATGATGATGATGATGGTGCTGGGATAATTTTGCATTTTGCTAAAATATAAACAAAAAAAAAACTCATGAAAAATGCAAGAATCACTGCACCGCAAGCTCTTAGAAAACTTAGTACAGATCCACCCAGTACGCCAGTGTATTTGAAGCAGATCAGGTCAACTACTTTGGACAAAACAACACTCACACTGTATGCATGTATGTATGTATGTATGTATGTATGTATGTATGTATTTATGTATGTATGTATGTATGTATGTATGCCTACACAGTCGGCAATCAAATTGGCATGACGCTTGAAATTAGACTTTATGTGCTGATATCCTATGCTAATGGAATATTGAAATGATTTAAGGAGTGACATACGTTCCTTAGTGTTATTGAGCGAAGCAACACATCCATGGGAGATCGAGGGTTATATGACATTTTTTTCACATAATGTCGCCACAAACACCTTTATGTCGTCATGGCAAGACAGAATGCTGCACTTATAGCCTCGTAATCGTGGTATATTGTTTTTCAGATTTGTTTTGATATGAACCGAGCCATTCAAATATCGTGAACATATAATAACCAAATATCTGCATGCAGTATATTCGGTAATATGTAAATTCCCTAATTTCCACTTTTTTCATGATTAAAACGTTTGCCAGTAACCGTTATCATAGATTTGTCATTATAAAGACATGTTCCACTTGGACGCAGATGCAAACACGGTAGGGATATATATATATATATTTTTTTTGAATTGTTTCTCACTATACCCCAGAAGGCAATCATAGTCCGCATGCGGAAGACGGGGGATTTTGTGATTTCCACACTGGTTGATTCCAAAAGCTGGCTGTGTAACATATCTGCTTGAAAACAACGGAGTAAATAGAATATACCCCTGTTTGAATCCATTTATTACTTGAAACCATGAGCTCTCGAACGGTCCAAATGTTCCTTCATTCTCCAGCTAGCTTGAAAGACCTTTCATTAGGCGTAGTCCTTACCTTGCTCTCCTTCTTGCCACGAGTGAAAGAAAACTCTGCCCCTGTTGACTGTATCCAAAGCCTTTGAAATCCCTGGGTAACCTGACAAGGTTTTAAGCTTTCGACTTTTTCTGAAAGAACACAAACCCTTAAGAAAATAAAAATGATCTTCTTCACGACGACTTTTAAGGAACGCTCCATGAATAATGCCTAAAATTTCATTTCCTCTAAACATGATGTAAACTCTCCTTCAATAACGGAAGTGAAAACTTTATAAACATTTGATGTAATTATGCTACGGTACGTACCTAGACTTTCTGTACTGCCTTCTTTATGCAACGGTTTTACAAAAACCTTATTACCATTGGTCAGAAAGCATTCCATCAACTTAGAAAAATTAAACAATTCCACCAAACTGTTTGTCCATGCAGACCCAGCATACTTAAAGAAAAAAAAATAGGATTGTTGTCCGCCCCGGCGGGACTTACCTAGTTATAGCCGTTATATGGTAGATACAACAATATAAGGTGTTTTAAAATGTTTGATTTCTTCCACAAAGTTAGAAGTCCTTCAGACTTACAAAGACCTGAATCAGTGACTTTGTTCAGATTTGATTTTGATTTAAACTTATTTATTTTATCTGGATTGCATTACAGTACAATATAGCATTTATTCTAGAGTTTCTCCAGAACATGAAAAGAGACAAGACTACATATACATGATGCACAGGACAGACACACAATGTCGATAAGATTTGCTAAAAGTGAATCTTCCGGTCTGGACAATATCTCGTTGTACAGCCTCAAATATCTCAACAACATCATCATACACATCTCTACCACCATGAATACTGAACCAAGATGTCACCAACTAAATGTGTAATCAGGGAAAGATTTGCACCAGCAGTGAGTATTTGACATACATACTTCTAAAGGTCATACCTCAGTTACATAAAGAGGGAATTTCAGAAAAAATGGCGAACATCTTCGCACGGATCAAGTACATTGGTAAGGCGTCAACAAAGTATTTTTCAGATTATTCTTGAATTGCCTCAAGGAAGTTGTCTTACGTAAATCAAGTGGTTGATCGTTCCAGTCTCATAGATGAAAAGAGAAAAGAGTGTCGAAAAATCAAGCTTTTATGTTTTATTTGCCGTACGTTGAGACGCTTTAGTACCATGGTGTTTCTGAAATTACCAGGAACTAGGTCATTAATAATAGCGCCTGCGCTTAGACGCTAGTCTTAAATTCGCATCTCTTTACGATTGGTGTAAAGAACACTCCTAAATGCTCCTGTGGTTCACCACGAGAGGATACTTGGCATTTCTTCTTCTCATCTCCAAAGTTTACGGTACCGCGTTCCCAGTTACATACAAAAATTGCCCCTTTTGCTTTTTTCACTTTATATACTTTGCAATATGGCTCGCCGCCATTTTCTTTTTCCGAAAACAATATTTTTTTTGGCTGTAGACGAATATATACATGCCACCGGGTGCTTCAGTACTGTGGGTGTTGTTTGATTTCGTTTAGTTTACCTAGCCTGTGCGTGATGGCGGCAGCGCTGCGTTTGCATGCTGTGACGGGGGATCCGAGGGTTTTCGAATCCCTTGCCCCGGTTGGGTGCGCTCAGCTCTGCAGCCTACCCTTCAGCTCTCAGGAGTTAACTCATATTGCTGCGTGGTCAGTGGAGAGTTCACATGAACACCCCGTCAAGTTAAAGACCTCAGTATGAATAAACCGTCAACATAAGGACCGAGGTATATGTATAATTTGTCATTTAAGGTTCACAGCAGTCGCTTTTACAGGTTATATGGGTAAAAACACATTACTGGCGCAGCCCCCGCTGTCTGTCTTGTCTGGGTGTTGTCATCTGCAGCATGTTCCCGACTCCATGTACGTCTCGTGCTGTCCTGTCCATACTTTTGCTTTTCTCACGAGAGGGATTAGTATAGGGCTGAGCCCTCTTTTTCAATCGTTAAATTTATTTTGTATCAAGAACAATGCACTTTAGTTGAATGAAATATGTTTAAACCGACTAGGTCATATTAATGGGGTGAGGATAGGTTATAAGTGGGCACTTACTAATACAGGATAAGTTACAAGTGTTTTCTTTGTGAGGCCAAGGTTTGCCAACCCACTTCTCCTGATGAACGAATACTAGGAGTGTGCCCCAGTGCACCAGTGTAGATTCCAGATCCCCGCTGCTTCGTATTGAACAGATTGTAGAGACCTATTTAGGCCAGCAGTACAATTGTCAAAATTCACACATCCATATTTTAATATTGGTCGAACCATGGTTATACATAGTCCAATGAAAACTTGTCTATATAGTTTTTATTTCACTTACAAAAAACGTTTAAGCAGCGGTTTGCCTGCCTGAATGACCTTTCTCTCATAAACACTTACTAGCCTTTTTGTATTGTCGCCATTGCCAATGTCATACATCCCGAAGTCGACAATTTTGACACAGGTAATCTCAGATGAAAGTCTTTCAGTAACAGCGGCATAATCAAGACAAGACTTCAGTCATCCTCTTCCCCAAGTACATTTGCCCGCATACATGTGGAGACAATTAAATACCAGAGTATTTGTTGTCTCCACAAGAAGTTGCACTGAATCCCTCTTTAGGCTGCGTACATAAGGTGATCTAAAGCAGAGCAGGGAACCGTTAAGATCACCCAGTATAGTACAATCTAGTTTGTTTTCTGCCTAAAACGCACTAATATTTTCAGTGAACTCTGGATTGAGATTTCAACTTGCGCTTTTCCACACCGTCATTTGCAATATATACAACACCAATTATTCATCATCATCATCATCATCATCATCATCATCATCATCATCATCATCATCATCATCATCATCATCATCATCATCATCATCATCATCATCATCATCATCATCATCATCATCAATCTATCTATACCTTATCCATAATCTTTCCCAATCGTCCATTTTCTAATTGAATATATTGTCATCACATATTGTGTGAAATGTTTATGAATGTACATGAGAAAACACTTCTAATTCCAAAACTTTCCCTTTTTATGTTCAATTGTTATAATTACAAAATAGGTATGGACCTATATGGACTGCTCCTTAACTGACATGGACGCAATCTACAGCCAGGATTTTTTACAAAACAGTAAAGGGGAAACAAATACATAATTACTCCAAAAGATAGCAATTGAAGCACCCCTTTACATCATTTTATCAAAGTTTGGATACATTCACGGCAGACAGGTAGACAGAGGGAGGATTTTCTTTGTTTCTAGTCGATGACTGTGCTAGTTATGTAATAATGGAGAGTTTCAAGCTAAGTAGAACGACCTGTCCAGAGGGATATATGTTTGTCCTGTCATACTTCTTACAGGGAACCATTATCTCAAGAAACTGTTTCGAACATGGAGTACACAATAAATCTTTCTTTACTAAGGATATGACTAAATGAAATGGAGACCAGCATGATGGAACAACCTGCTAGTTTCTTCCACCTTATGAAGCTGACAATGATGACAGGCTTTTGTGTCTGTACATTTTTGCACCCGTAGTTCTTGGTTTACATTGACCAGTAATGTCATACAGTTATATCAAGTTTTGTAGTCATTAACCTGAGAAATCTTTTATGATTTCCATATTTGTTAGCAATACTTGCCTTCCACTAAATGTGATATAGTCTTTCTGAGATTATATCCCCTCCCAATTTCTATCCCATCAGAGAGCATTTTTCCTATTTTCTTCTGGCGTGGAGGCCTGTAACGCTCGCTGATGGTTACTTCCAGTGTCATTACAAGGCCTCCAGTATTAACCAATCACATTAGTTTATCACAAGATTAATCTCGGAATGAGCTGCTGCACTGTTGGCTGTGGGGTTCTGTGCAGTTAAATACTTAAGTATTGCTAACAAATGTAGAAATTGTAAATTTCTCAGATATGTGTCATAATATATTACTTGTCCACAACATGTGGTGGATGTACAAATAGAGGGGGATGATTCATTCCCCCAGACAGAGGAATGTAATTCCCAACTGAAAGAATGAATCCTGTGAAGGTACATTGAATGCCACATTGACACTGTAACCAGCTTCCATATGAAATTTCGCCACAGGATGTGAGCTACATCATGGCTTACACATTAAAGGTGTAGGAATGCCTTGCTTTTTCATGTGAGAGGAGTTGTTTTTTGTCAGACCCCTCAAATTAAAGTAAGAAAAGAGTATGGCTTGACCTCCACCAGCATGCCAACATGTTGCTGAACAGAACCAGCTTAAGCTCATGCCAGGAAGAGGCAATAGCCTTGACCTCATTAGCTTTGATCTGGTTCAGCTGTTGGAGCTCTGGAATGTTGTTCGCCACTACATATTCCAATTGAATTACCTTGGTAAACCCGCTACAGACACAGATTCCCAGAGAATCCCACAGGATTGACGTCTTTTTCTTTAAAGATAGGAGTGATGAGCATGTTCCTTTACTCTTGGGATGTGTTCTTTTGAAATAAAACTTGAGCTCTTCAACTGGACAAAGTAATCCAACAGTATCCTGCTGATCCATGTTTGCAGACAAGGCCTTCATGGAGAAGCCAACGACAGTGGTAATTGGCCAATCAGGAACGTGAGTACTAGTATTCATTAAAAGGGGTTAGTTTTTAAGAATACTTCATTACAGTCCTCTGACCAGGTCAACCGAGAGTAGTCAAGGGCATGAATCTCAACTCTCCATCAACAAAGCACTGTCTTATGAGACAGGTAATATTACCTCAGTGAGTCCATGTTCTTAAGCTTAGAAACTGGTGAGCTTAGATCAGGGCAACCCACCGATAGTGCACAAAATAGCCTTATTTCTCTGGTTGCACATCAATGCAGCAGCATCTTGGTCAAATGAAACAGATATGCTGACTTGGTTTCTACCCATCCTTCCATTTGTTCACATTAGCAGCCACTGTCTGATCCTTTGAGTGGACTAGCACATGTTTGTGAAGGAGATTTGCTCAAACGTTTCTAATGCCAGGCAAATTACCTCTAGTTCCAGTAAGTACTATGTACTTTGCAGACATCCAGGTCTAAGTCCAAACATTTGACAACTCAGTGGAGAATCTGGCTTTGAGTCAGGGTTTGCCCCTATGTCAGAGCTAGATGGCAGCAGCAGTATGGTCCTAACATCTGTGATGAACTACCCCAGTATCCATTGGGGAAGGTAAATGCCAGATGGCAATTTCTTTCTGGGGCACATGGTACTAAATTAATTCTAGGCTACATTCATTTTAATGTCCCAAGTAGATGCCAGGATCCAGTATCTCCTGGTTAATTTCCTTGGCTGTCAAAGCATTCTGATAGCCTGAAGGTATATGACTAGGCAGCTGCCAAGGACTACAACTGGTCAGGCATTATCTTGGTTTACCCTCTGATGTATGTTGAACTAAATCTCGACCTACTGATGACACCCTGTCATCTGAGACATCTGAGACATCTGAGACCTTGGCTTCAGAGCTGAGGACCACAGCTTATTAGGCAAGATCTGACCATGGCTCTGAAAGTGGTTCACCATGAGGTCAATGTTATGTTTGGCACAATGTCATCCAGGAGCCCATCCGCATCCTCCATGTAGGAGTCCTTGTGCCCCCCATTTGTATCCCCCTGGTCTGATGGCATGAAAGACAAGGGAAGGCAAATTCCCATGCCAGTTGGTGTTTGCCTGCAATGACTTTCGTTAGCTTGGTAGTAGTGGGATAACATTCTTGTCTATTATGTTTTGATTTCCTGGATCGTGGAGCTAAATTGATCTGCCGTTGGTCCAGGCCTGGCATTTCCAATCTGCTGAAGGCAGATAGTTCAGGACTGTCAGCATTGATCTCTGTGGGCCGTAACATCATAGTTGGGGGCTCCAATTTCATGTGGGAAGCCCCGTCTCTAGTAAGCATCTTTTCCTGATCGCTGATGGAATCTTCTGAGCCAGTGAGAGCAATTGGTTAGCCTTTGTCCAGGAAAATGCTTGCAGTGGAGAAGCACCAAGTGGAGGTGGAGAATCACTCTTCAGTAATGGGAACTAGATCAGGGAATGTCCTTTCTTGCCTGACAGCTGGTGATATAGATCTCCCACTGGCCGCTGCAGTGGGTGAGATGGTGGAAGAATCTGAGAAGGGGCGTAAGGGGTTTTCCATACTGGCATACTGGGCATTTTTATTTGGTGTACTTACATACTGGAAACCTTTTCAATTTCCTTATTTTGTACCAACCATTATTTATATATTTTCTTATTTTTCGTACCTTGCACTATGGCAAAATTATTACTTGTACAAGCATACTAGGGCCCTCCTTCCCTTACTCCCCCCCCCCCCGAATGGCAACGGGGTGGAGAACTCCCTGAGAAATGCACAGCAGGGATGGCTGGAAATGAAGAGTACCTTGCCTTATGCAGCACATGAGAGGCAGGCAGACTCTATGAACATGTTCTTAGCCCCTGCTGTACATGCTCCACAGCTGAATTATAGGTGCAGTGTGGGGATGATGACAATGAGTTAGATACAGAAGTAGCTAAAAATGGATGGAAATGCGTTGGATACAGAAGTAGCTAAAAAGAGAGAACTGATGTTATTGGTCAGTACCAGAGGCCTAGTAATGGTGCCAGGAGTAACTACTGGAGAGCGTCATGAGTCTCCAGGTCAGAGGGATGTATAAGGAAATTTTTTTGATGGGATAGAAGTTTGGAGTTGACACTATTTCAGAGAGATCATACCAAATGTAGTTGATATGTAATGCTTTTTGACACAAAAATAATAATGAAAGTCTGAAGTTTTAGCCCTTTTTCAATTCAATGTCACATCTCTTAATGTATGGAACAAATCTACTTCACATTACAACATATTTTGAATTTAATATCTACTGCTGTCCATTATATTTTCAGCTACATAGCATTGGTCCGCCTGAGCCCCCAGGGTTGTGAAGTTTAGAAAATGTGTGATGCATTAGTCAATATACCACACTATTAGCAGAGGTAAGTTGTTTGGTCCAGGGTATAAAGGGAATTTTCTTTAAAATGAACCATACTTTCGTTTTGAATCTTAACAACTGCTTTGTCTACCATTATATTTTTATAGGTCAAAAACTGTGTCAACACCATTAAGTATGGGTATATGGAATGATCACAAAAACACAGTATATATACACATGGATTTTTGTAGTAGGAAGACAAATTTGTCACCAGGTAAATTGTGAACTTGTACGCAAAGCTGCATGAATACACTCCATATGTGTATCTGTTGGGCATATGTGATTGCTTCCACAATGCTCAATGCCATGTAGCAAACATCCAAAGTTGTGGCTATGCTACAAGGTTCCACTCTTCCATCCTTGATGAGTTATGCGCACCTATTGGACGGGTTAGTGTCTGTTGTGAAATCAAATTTTCTTGATTGGTGTGACAGCAGACTTGAAAACAAACCCTGCAGAATAAGATATAGTTTGTTAACAGCACACTGTATGAGTAACCACATTGGGACTGAGACAAAGCTGTCCCATGTGAGTGCACCAAGGCACGCTGTATGAGTAACCACATTGGGACTGAGACAAAGCTGTCCCATTTGTGTGCACCAAGGCACGCAATTGGTTTGGTTTTTTACCTTTGGGGAGAGAAAAGAAGCGGACAGCATTTGCGACACGAGACATTTTCTCTTACTTATGCATAACGTGGACACCAATACATCAGCTTTTATGTATCACAGGGTTAAAACATAATTGCTTTGTTTATTGTAGAATGATTCTATATTGCACAGTTTTTGCTTTTATATATCGGATTTGTTCAGATATGACACAATATTGGAAGATTGCACGAGGGCTCTGACATGGCAGTGGTAAACCATTATTTTAGAGTCCATTGTATGAAACAGTATGCTGTTAATAAACCATATTTTATGATCAAAATGAAGTGTTTCTGCTGCAACGAAAAATAGATCCCTTAGTTCGACTTCAATGTGGTGGCAATAAGCAGTGTACTCTTACGCATATAATTTCTGATGACAATGTTATGAATGCCTCGCCTCAGTTAAGATCAGGGAAACGAGATGGTGATATTTGTTATACAGACCCCATTATTTGTGGCACACACTTGCTTAATATACATTTGTCTTTTTTTTAAATTTTCAATTATGTTGAATCATGGGTACGTCCCCCAATAGTTTTCTTAATATATTTATGCATTCTATTCCAAAATATAAGAGAACGTCACGTAGGGACCCCTGAACTGTGGAGGTATTACCTTGAGTAGTATTCTCGGAAAAGTTTTAGACTAGATAATTGTGAACGCAAATTATGAGAAGTTAAACTCTTTATCTTTGCAATTTGGTTTCAAAACAAATAGTTCTACAAATCAGTGTTTATTTGTGTTAATCAATTGCATTGATTTTTACAATAGAAATGGGTCAAACACTCGCCTTGTTCTATTAGATGCTACGAAAGCATTTGATGGAGAGTGTTAGGCTTTGTTTTCCCTCAACTTTCAGCCGAGGTTTATGTCTAGTGGTAGCAAGTCTACGTTTAACTTCATATATTGACCGACGCATATCCGTTGGGTGGGAAAATGTTACTCCAAATCGCTTAAGTGTTCCAACAGGGTCAAGCAAAGTGGCGTTTTATTTCCTATTTTTACGACGTGTACATGGATGAGTTGCTTTACGCTTAAAAAAAGAACAGGACTGGGATATTATATTGGTAAACTTTTCTCTGGTGAACCAGCACATGCCGACGATTTGGTTTTGTTTGCCCTGACTCGTGCAAGTAGGTCAAAATGCTACAGATGTCTGCCCAATTTGCGGTAGGATATAATGTAATCTTTAATCTTGAAAAGTTGAAGCCTTATTTTCGACGATAATGCTAGTTGTGAACATTTGTAGATGGAAGGTGATCCAATACAACAAGTTAAAGAACATGTTCATCTGGGAGTTGTGATCGGTCCAAAGTCAAAAGGTGAAAAGATTAAGTGTTTTGTCAAGAAGTTCCAATCGGACGTAAATATCTTAATGACACTATTTAGGAGGCTGTTTCCTGATACCAGATATTCGTTGTTTAAATCAGACTGTATGACGATACAGGGCAGCCAGCTATGGTATTTATCATGTAAAGAACTAACCAATTTTTACAACATCGCGAAAAGCAATTTGTCTTTAGTTGAAAATTTCTTACACGAGTCAAAGCAATTAATTAAATTTACTCTGTGATGACTGCATGTTGATCTTCAGATCCAGAAAATGTCCATTATTTTTTTCCATTGCGCCCGTAATAGCAAAGATAACCTGGTACGTACATGTGGATTATTGGCTGCAAAAGGTAGTAGCTCCTCTGCACGTAACTCTTTCAGCATTATTGTGTCAAAATGCAATTTTAATATGTTCAACGTCGGATCACATTGTCTCGTCAATTGCATAAAACAGATATATATCACGGCGGCTATCGACTCCAATGACGAACAAGTTAGCAGTGCCGCACTTGTTAGAGACCTGTGTCGGGCCAGCTATGGTCCGCTCAACAATTTACTGAGCCGTGCCGAAATATTCTAGGCTACAACTTCTTTATGTACGTGGTAAACCATCGTATGTGTCATTGACATTAGTTACATCGACTTTTCTGAAAGTTGGCTGTCACTGGGGATTTCATGATTTGCTGAGTTTTTCATTCAAATTTGTTTACCTATATATTTATCGTATGTGTACCTGTTAATACGAATATATATATATATATATATATATATATATATATATATATATATATATATGTGTGTGTGTGTGTGTGTGTATGTATGTATGTATGTATGTATATATATATATATATATATATATATATATATATATATATATATATATATATATATATATATATATATATATATTTATATATATATATATTTATATATATATATATATATGTCATCATCCCCTTCAGAAGGGCTTGAAACAGTTATATCATTTAAGATTGAGGCTCAAATTTTACTTAGGGGATGATCCTGGATAATAGTTTTACAGTCAAAAACTGAAATAAACCCCTCAGGTAAATTATTGATGTACCTGTGACACGTACTGTTCTGCAATATGTCTTTTCAATCGTAAATTACGGCTGCATCTGCTTTTCGTGTAATTTGTACATACAACAGAAAATGTTGTTGCCAAACTTTGAATGTTATCTAATATATCGTTTATGTTTATTTACGTGCAATAAGCATTGTTTCTTTTGTTAACCACTTTGAAATATCATGTTTACAAGACTCGATGTGTCTGGTACCCTCAATATTTATACCCGTGGAAAGAGTGCTTTCTTGTCTGCTGTTAGAAAGATGAGTATTTATAATGTTACTCCGTCATCGGCAAATGCATGTTTCGCAATGAATGTTTAGGCCTATATCACAATAATTGGTAAGATACCAGAATCGTGACTAAAGGAGGTTGAAATGTACACACCTGTCCGACAGGTGCACCTATTTTGTCATACATGGGCCTTCATGTTAAGATAACACAAGAGGCGATGGGATGATATATTTTATGCAATAGTTTAACTTCCACCTGAAAGATGGCAGCAGCTCTCAACTAACTTATATTTTTTAAGTCCCTCTTCGGACACAAGGTGGCAGCAGCCACTGGTTGAATGAGCTTGCTTCTTTTGCAAACCAAACTGCACGGGTCCCAACAAAACGCAACAACTTAAGACCCTTATTAGTATTTACGAACACATGATTATACCTGTATGTCACGTAAAATTATCATTTTATCTACCTTTGTTGCACTGTGCATATGCTAATTTTCAAGCAATATTCACGAAAGTTGGCGACAAAAGTGTAAGTCCTCCAAATGCAACATACCAGAATCATGAGGAAAGGAGGTTGCAATGTGCCCGTCTGTCTGACAAATTGTACCTATTTTGTCATCCATGTGCCTTCATGTTAAGATAATATAGATGAGATGAGAAGATAATTTTTTATTGTCGGGTTTAAAAACAAATAACATTAGCTCACCAGGAGCTATTCTTGCCGACATGAAGGACAAGTACTGGACCAAGGCCAGTCCACACATACGTACATCGTACAATGCATGTCGGAATACAATATGTGGTGAAAAAATATTTATTCAAACAAGTGTTTCAAAAAAACTAACGCAGTATCACATTTACCGAAAACAGTATATATGTCAGACATAATGAATACAAAGTGTAATAGGAGCATTTCACTGAAACAAGTGTTTGGGAATAAGAGATTTAAATCCACTTAAGGTTCAGGCATTCTTAATATTACTTGGCAAAGCATTTCATAGCTTAGGACCCTGGTAGCGTAATGAGCATATTCCATGTGCTTTAGTTTTATGTTTTGGCTGTACCAGAACTGTACTTTTGCAGGGAGAGGGTATGGGGTTGTTACTTCCCGAAATATGTCCTGAAAGTAGGATACAGATAATCCATGGGTTGCTTGAAAACCTGCAGCCAAGAATCTTTTGCATTTGGTCAGAATACTGGTAATGGGGTTGAGGGTAATAATCCTCTCACGGACCTTCTCGCAGACTCACCATTTATCAGTACCATCCTTTATAACATTCTAAGCGCCCTTCCCAGTAACATTCCAATTTTATACTTTCTTTCTTTCTTTCTTTCTTTCTTTCTTTCTTTCTTTCTTTCTTTCTTTCTTTACAGGCAAATTTGTCTGACATTTCATTTGAAAAATTATTACACGCAGAAACTCAAAACTTGGCACAATTATGCTTCTCTACATGAAGTCTTGCCTTTTTATAGTGAGAAGTTATGCTTTTCAAAATTATGCAAATGAGGGCTAATTAAAGTTTTAAAGCTTCAATATCTTACATAATATAGTTGATTTGGTTCCGAGTGTATACGAGTTCGATCATAGCAAGGCAAAGGTCGTCAAATGTCAAGATCAGATCAAGGTCAAAGGTCAAATTTAGGTCAAAATGTCATTTTAAAGGTCAAGGTTCTGGTGGAGGTCATCTCAAGGTCAAAGGCCACTTTCGATGGTGGCTTTCTTCTAGCTATAACGAGGTCAATTTTTATCCATTTATGATCATGATGGGCTCAAATTGCAGCTATTGTAACTACACATCTTTGAAATTACATCTGACCTCTGAAAGTCAAAGGTCTACGTCATTTGGACCTTTGAAAGTTTCATCCAGCCATAACTCGGCCAATTTCCATCCAATTCAAATTATGTTGGACTCAAATTGTAGTTATTGGAACACTGCGCATCTTTGTAAGAACATGTGACCTGTAAAGGTCAAAAGTCAAGGTCATTTAGATCTTGAAATTTTCATCCAGCCATAAGCTTAAAGGAATATGAAGTACCAAAGGAAAACAGTTGTAGCTTTTAATATTTACAACTTTTGAAGGCTCACAGACAGATTTGCTTCTTCTTAAAAGAAGCAAATCTTCTTTTCTAGTTCATAGCTGTTTTGTCCCTGTTAATCCATACATTGTCAAACGGACAAAAGCTCAAATTAGCATTGATGAATGCATGACAACCATGAGCTTTACCCTGACATTTCAGTCTTGACATACATCTGAGAGCATTACATTTTCTTCCGCATTTTTGTTTACATGAGGTTAAACTTCAATTTGTCATCCAAATATATTCCTGCGAAATAACAGCTCTCTTTCTGAGGGCTAGTTTCATTCAGTCGAAAAGGTCCATTTTCTTTGCTGGTTATCAAGTATTTGTTAGGGTTTGCCTACAACATATAACCATGTAACCAGGTACCAGCTGTGTGCCTATCAGATGAAAATTTGTACGCCACATCTTGATTAGTTTTGCCTGTTGCACATGAGGTATTACCATCAGCGTAATTCATGACTGATGTGTTCGCGTGCTTAGGGTTGTTCACATTGGAATATATTAAACAACGTCGGGCCGGGCACTGGGGGTACATTTAAACATCTCCATCCATTCACTAGTATTTAGATCAATTTCAATACGTTGCACCCTATATCGAAGGTAACTGATTAGCAGTTTGACTCTATACCTGGACATACCATAAGCTATTAGCTTGGGTGCCATTCGGTGATGCGGCAGACAGTCAACTGCCTTTGACAAGTCCATCGGCAACAATGCGTCACTATTTGACCATTTTTATGGCTCACCTCATGTCCTTACATAGTTTAGCGAGACTTTACTGGCAGCGGTTCTCCATTCTATTGAGAGACATAAGGCGACACAGCACTTTACCCATGGATTCAGTCATTTGATTGTTGACACAAACTTCAATGATTCTGGAGATACATGATAGGACACTTAAAGGCCTGCAGAGTTTCCTATTAAGAAGACCATCCTTGTTATGGGTTGGACCCACCTCAGCACCTTTGCATCGTCATGGAAATTTTGACAGCCTGATAGAGTGATTACTAATGCATGATAGAGGAGCTGATATTAAAGGTACAGCCAATTAAACCAGTTTGTTTTGCCATAGCCAGTGGCTTTGAGTGTCTTTACCTTGCTGAGGTTGACACCGACCTGTGATTTGCTGACGTTATTGATAGCAAAATCACAGAGATTGTTTGTGTTACTTTTAATTTCAGAAATGCTAGGGTGATTTTTTTATTGTATCTTCACCGTGTTTGAACACACCATTTAGCTTTACGGTGCTGCCATCTGCTGGCCCTTCACAGTCAGCATTGAGAGCTGTGTTGCAGGTATTCATGACTTGTGCAAATTTAGTAGGATTTGTAATTAAAGTGTCATTTTTGGAAAACTGAATATGACACGATACCTTTGTGTCAAATGGTCTGACTGTTTTCCATAACTTTCGGTTATCTCATTGATTGCTACACTCATTTACGTCATACCTTTGAATGAAATACATGTATGTATAAACTGGCTTCCGTCGAAGTTGTGTTGCTTAATTTCTTTGAAGTCTCTAATTTTCTCAATTTCTCTGTGGGATAGGATTCCTTTCTTTGCTGCAGTCTATTTTTTCCATTGCAGTTTTAGTGTGAGCCTAATGCACATTATTAACTTTGTAATCGCCAAAATATGGTTTGGAACTTTGTTCGAAAGCTTGAAACAAGAGTTGTGGCTCTCTGCAGCCTAGCCATATATGCGACAGGTGGCGCTTGGGGCATTTGACATGATTGATTAAATGTTTACAAATTTTCTTGCTTTTGGACAGCTACGGTTACGAAGTGGGACTACATTCAAATGTGTTTCACAATTATTGGATTTTGACAGTGCTTTTCGAACCTTTGGCTGCACAGCTATATATTTTGATGGTGTTGTGTGGAAGCTAAGTATATTTCCAGTAAGTGCAAGTGATAGTTTCCCTTCATCGTAGAGGGCGGGTGGCTGTGATTTTGAATACATTTCACGAGCAGTGGATATACATCTTATTTGCATTGACATTTTTAAAACGCAAAACAGTTTGAATAAATAAATTAGAAATTTTAATTGATGTGGGACATTGGCGGTCACAGGTAATGTATTGCGGCTTTCATAGACTAATGTAACATTTTCAGCCTTTTCATTTTACCCGCTTCACGCTCAGCTATACGTTCAAGTTTGTCATCATCATCCTTTGAAAAAAATCTCGTCTCTTTAAACAGAGGGCTCAGTAGTAAGGTTATAAGCATTTAAACTTGGGGTTCAAAGTAGAAGTGTACAATGTATCCCTTCTATACTAAGGCATTCCACCCAATTCTAATTGTGGCGGTGACGCAATTATACTACATATCAGTGCAATGTATCTTATAACTTGTTTCGTTCACTTAAAAAAATGAGGAATTTATTTGCCAGTGTAGGCCTACATTTGTAGACATTTAACATACAGTAAAACCTCCCTATACCGAACACCCTTGGGACCAGAAAAAAGTGTTCGGTATAGTGAGGAGTTCAGTATAGGGAAGTTTGCTAATATTGGATGTATATATTTGGGACCGAGAAATGCTGTTCAGTATAGAGAGGTGTTTGGTATACGGAGGTGTTCGGTTAGAGAGGTTTTACTGTAATTATACATCTCAGTGAAATATAACTTAAACCTTATTTCGTTCTTTAGAAAAAAAAATGTAGAAATTATCTGTACATTTAGTGACCAAATAGAAATGAGTGTAGCAATAAAAAGGGAAAACGATTGTTTTAAAAGGTTTGCCACATTTGTTCAAATATATTTCCAATACATGCATATACAATACTAGATATTGTTGGATACGGATCACGCTATGACTAGTACCAGCGTGGCAGATATTATGCCTCAATATGTAGCGTAAAGTGACGATATTAAAAATTGATTATCCTCCAATATAAAAAAATACAGGCGATGCTGTGTATATTTATTTGATACTTTTGGTTGGACACCAGCAATACGTGCAAAGTAATGTATGCATGACATTAATTTTGCCAGAAGTTATAAATATGGAAATGTATGAAAAAGCAATTAAAGCGAGAAACATTAAAGAATGTTGCCCCACTTTGATCATTGTTAATTAGTTGTTACAATACGCATGGAGTGGAAGGCGTTAACAAAGAAATGTTACGGTTCATTCGGGAGACTGTGTGGTTAATGGGTACATTTTATGATTAAAGGATGCAATATTCATTCGCAAAACAGCATTGCTCTTTGCTAAACTTTGCATGAAAGAGCACAAAAATATACTGAAAATCATTATTACCAATTTGATAACTCGACATATATGTCTGTTGAGCCGGCAAAGTTAGTGCTTACCAGACAAGTGATTCCGGTGATTACCACCTGGCAGAAACAATCCATTTTCCAAAGTTATATTGATATATAGCGACCTTAGGAAAACTGGCACAAGTTTTCAGAGCATCCTGGTCTGACGCATCAGTGTATCAAAATTTTTACGCCATATTCAATCACATATCAACAGCAACATCAAACATGCATATATAGAAACAAGCACTCGACAGACTGTGTCGCTACTCACGAGTTCAATGGAAGAGAAATGCGGTGAAAGCAATTAAGCAACAACCATGTCACCTGTATTGTGCACAACACTGTTATTCATACTAACCACCCAAAAAACAGAAGCTTATACTTTTCATAAGTTTGATGAGCAACTACAGCAAGCATATTTCCATCAAACATTAAACTTGTAGATATGACACAGATGACAATTTTGAATATGTGTGCATGATAATAATTTTGGATTGTACTTTTTAGCACATGCCAGTTACTATAATCATTTTCAATAAAATTATTTACGTATATGTATTACATATATAAAAGCACTTAACGCAGCTAGAGAGAGAGAGAGAGAGAGAGAGAGAGAGAGAGAGAGAGAGAGAGAGAGAGAGAGAGAGAGAGAGAGAGAGAGAGAATGCAATATACAAAGTAAATAAGCCTGTCAATCTTGAGGGAAGACTGGTACAACTAGGGTAGAAATGCTCCATGGAAAGGCGTTTCAGTTTTTGCGTTGCGGTGCAATTTATTTGTATATTTTGGGAAAACATTTTGTTAAATAATAAACAGCTTTATTTTGTCCTACCTGTTCTAACTGATTTGTTTAATTTACTTTTAAGAAGGTGACCATGAACATCGGCCGTGTATGATAGCGCCCTCTACTGATGAGATCGTGCTGGTAACTGCCATCCTGTCATGTGCTCGTAATGCTGACAGAACGACCTTCCACATTATGAAGTGGGACAGAGGGCTTAAAATGTGCACTGAAGAGATCAAGCGCGTACAGATATGTCAATTTCCCTAATGGACCCTCGGCATATACCTAAAACTTGAGCAGGGCAAATACGAGCTACCAATATGTAAAATGGCCATTACCTGTAATTGGTTCAGTTTTTCAGACTGCTTCGCAAAATAATGGGTTTCACATAGCTTTGAAGCCCCCAGAAGTCTCAACATTTCAACGGAACATTAGAAGAAGTGGAATAACTTCCATTACGGTCTATTTCAGCAAACGTGTTTAGGCTTCTGTGTTGAAAGCATACACGTACTACGTACTAGGTGTGTACAGAATCTGAAGCTAGAAAACACAGAATAGCAGACAGGATAAATATGATGTCAAACCCTGAGCATTGACGGCAGTGCAGCATATCGCCAGTTCAAGTTAAAAGGTCTATTCTTAATTTTTGCAGATGGTTAAAAGTGCATGGAGCTTTTCTCCTAGTTTTCCAAGCTTAATTGTTCTCGGAATATACGAGCGCATATTTGCTGAATAACGTAACAGGTCATCGAAACTATTCGCACAGGAAACTCGTTATCCAATTTCTAGTGTGTTACGTGAAATCCAATCAAAGACAATGTACCAAATCTCACACACCCAAAGCGGGAACGTTAGTGTATTGGCAAGTCTGAACTGGAACGAATCACGACTCACATACATGTGAAAGGAGAGTATTTCACTGTCATTATGGCACTGACAAATGAGTACCTTCTACTTCTACAAATTTGGATAGTAGCTACAAAAGAGAAATTCCCCCAAAAGCTCCCAAATAATAATAATAATAATAATAATAATAATAATAATAATAATAATAATAATAATAATGAAACAAAATAAAAACCTTAACCCAAATCACCATCATCATCATCATCATCATCATCATCATCATCATCATCATCATCATCATCATCATCATCATCATCATCATCATCATCATCATCTTTCAGATATTCGCTCAAACTTCCATGATAAATATCACCTGAAACGCTAAGTACCATCCATCACATTGTTTGGTCGGCCTGAATGTCCAACGACATGAGGGCAGACGATGTTGATCACAAATGGATCCACATGAAAACACACCGCATGTCGACAGCTGGCGTGATTGGGCACCACACTTGAAGCACATTAAGCGCTATTTATCTGAAGAGGTAAAGTATCATTTTACACTTCCATATCATCAATACCATCAGCCAAGTTCTACACACCCCGCCCCATGTTCATTCTTGCACTCCCAAATTCTTTATCAAATATAGAAACAGTGAAGAATTCATTTTTTTCATTAAAAAGTAAAGCACTCAACAACAAATGACCAACATACGCACATTTGAAAAACGTAAGCATACCTTTGTAGTCTGTAAAATACATGAACAGTATGTTTTAGGGAAAGCAATCAGCTAGAGCACGTCAACTAGAAACAAATCAAAGCAGCTATCTTCTACATCCCCATGTTAAAACACCAACAATCTACACTAGTCCAGTCCATACTGAAGCCCAAAGTAAAACCTGGCATGAAATATGTTTTATTAAGCCCATTGAGAATATAAACATAGTGTTGTAAACATAAAGAAAGTCAAAACAGTAGACCTGAAGTTCTGATGAAATGAATTAGGATGTTCTTATATTTGTGCCTGAACGATGCGTCAGCCATAATGCTAAGATATCAATCTTACAGTGCAACAATGATGACAGTATTTGAGCCTGAATGAGAGGGTCAGCCATATTGGTCAGGTATCAATCCCAGAGTGCAACAGTGATGAGAGTATTTGTGCCTGATTGATAGGGTCCGCCATCTTGGTCAGGTACCAATCCCACAGTGCAACAGTGATGACATAGCTTCTTCGCAGGCAAATTATCAATATTCCAATTGACTAGCTATCTATGTTTCCCGATGTTAAAATTGTTTCGCTGATTGTAAGTGGTGTTGGGTATTTACTATCATGATTTTGCATTGTTACTATTGTAAATACAGTTCACAAAGGCTTATTTGTCAAACAAGAGGGCTGTGTGAACAGCCCATGCTCAGCTGACCTAGAGATAGGATCAAAGCCATCCATGCACTGAGTAAGTCTGTCCTTAATGGAAAAACACTAACATGTGCAACATCAAGGTCCCAGTTCAAGTAGTTCTCAAGTTATGGTGAAGGGTAAAATCCATGTATGTTGCACTGTGATCCCAGAAATGAGGACAAGATCATAGAGTAGCATTTACACATGTGCAACATCAAGGTCCTCACTGAAAACAGATCTCAAGTTATCAAGTGAACAGCAAATTTCATGTCAGTGGTCCTGTGACCTTGGGAATGAGGTCAAAGTCCAGAAATCACTGGGGCAAAACCAATTGCACAAAATAGGTAGACACGTATAAAAGGTACTTTCCAACCAAGCTTGACACAAATTTGGCCAAAATTATGTAAGTAATAACCATTACAAGAAATTCCCACGTTAAACTTTCACATAAAAACTTTTTAAAGACCCCCCGATATATATATATATATATATATATATATATATATATATCAGGTATCCGCAGCAGTGCCAGCTAGTGAAAACTTTGACCCTTTCACAAAGAACACAATCACCAAGTTTCAGCTTACTCTGAGTGACGGTTTTGGAGAGGTCGAAAGTAGAAAAAAAAACATACAAAAAATTAAAAACAAAAACAAAACAAACCCCCCCCCCCAAAAATCGAACCGCCACCTGATAATCAATAGAGCGTTGAAAAGACTGGGTTGAAATCCACCCAATGTACACCGCTACCAAGTTTGAAGTCAATATGACCCACGTTTCTTCAAACAAGTCCAAAATGTGAATAAGCATTAGATTGCCCATCGACTTACATAGTTATCAATAGCAAAGGTGCATTTATCGAGAAGTACCCAAATTGAAAAAAAAAAAAAAACTCGTTAAACGGCAGGAATCCACAGCAGTGCCACTTCGTGAACAGCTTTATTTGACCCTTTCACAAGGAAAATATCCATCATGGTTCAGCTTTACCCTTGTGACGGTTGTAGAGAAGAAGTCGAAAATAGTAAACACATGCAAAAAATTACAGAAAAATAGAAAAGATTGCAGTGCCACTTGGTGAACAAATTAAGAAGAAGGAGTCTCTAGGAGTGTTCCCGTGTAATATCAAAGCAATTGGGTGAGTGGTTTCGGAGAAGATTTTTTAAGATTTGCCCCCCCTCCCCCCCAAAAACAACATTCATATTTTTTTTTAAATCACTGGAGCATGACTATTTGAAAAAACTTGGTAGAGACCCCCCCAAGGTATCCCCCCCCAAGTTTGACTTAAAACTGGCTGACGGTTTTGGAGAAGTCGAAAATGTGAATTGTGGATGGACGGACCACGGACGGACGAAGGACCATCCTATCAGCTCAGCTATCTGACAAGATAGATGAGCTAAAAAAATTTAAACAAGTTTTAATGAGGTTGTTCTATCATCACTGGTGCCAAAATGGCAAGCTCCAGGCAATATACGTGACTCTTAGAACAACGATAACTATTGTTCTGTTTATCTGATTTGCATATTAATTGAATCAAAATATTTCTATATATAACAAGTTTCGTATGATATTATGTACCGAGTTGTCTTTATTTTGACTTTGCCGTAAGGTTTGTATGACGTGCAATTGGCGAAATGGTTCCTTTATGATTCGTTTGATTATTTTGTAAATTTTGGAGAAGTTTGTACAACTGAACATATTGAACATTAGATGCAATGGCAGTAACCTTTCATGCTTTTGAAACTTCGTTTTCAGCTCATTTAGATCTCTCCGGGGACATAACATACCTGTCCGCATGCTACTGAGGCGGTTTTATGAGACTTCTGAGCTTAGGCTATTTTGGCTTCCACATGAGAACTTTATAGTTTAAACCAATTACCTTTATGCCATAATTATGTACTATGTTTTAGGAGACCCATGTAGAATGTTTCATAGAAATTCCCCACTACTAGATCAAATTTTTTTTTAAAAGCTGACAGATGCGCGCACCCTTTAAGAAAGCGTGAGTACTGCCTTAACGAAAAATTACAAACATGCACCCTTTAGTTTCAGAAAAGAATAGGAGGCAAAGTACGGGCTATGTGAATATATACAAGTGGCCAATTTAAAGACCATCTTCTTATGTCTGACATGTTTTTGTATCAACCCTTAAAGCGCTGATTTAAGCCTGAGCGATGTGCGTAAACTGTCCAGAGGAAAGCTGTTGACTACGACCACCTTTGCTTTAGACTAAGCATGCTGGTATTTGAATGAAAGGATGTTCATGAGAAATTTCATTTTTCAATCATTAGGCGACTGGTGCCAAAGGTTGCAGGTTCGAGTCCCACTCGTTCCGAACATTAAACAAAAAAATTATAATGGCAATGAGAAAACGACTATAGCTGTGACTAGCACTTTTAGGGTTAAAACACAGTTGAAACACCCTATGATACCCACATCACTTAGAATGAAACACTGTGAAGAGACAACTTCCTGTCGCTCGATATTGCTGTCACATGGTACGTACCCGTCGTCAATGAACCGCAGATCAGCCAAGCATAGCATTCAGCTTCCTACATATGGGTTCGTAATCCCGTGGTAATATCTGGTTGAATGAATAGTTCAATGTTAGCTGTAAACACAGCTGGATGAAGCCCATGGAAAGATGGTCAGCATGTGTTTCCTCCCAACAATTAAAAAACAAAACAAATTACCGACACTTAAATCTGGCTACCTGGAAACAGAAAAATAAAAAAAAAACAAATATGGGTCGCGCACATGCATGGGATCCGATTTATTGTGTCAACGGAAAAAATGTATCTGTAGTACCAGTTACTACGTCATCATGAAATAAATGAAATAGACTTTATTGATTGTATCACAAATAATGCAACGTGACATTTTGTCAATACAAACACACACACATACACACAAATAAAGTACAAAGGTGCCTTACATAAGCGAGCATTAAGCACCTATGTGCGTTAATGCTTACACAAACTAAGTTAGAAAAAAATAAATAAAGCTGCCAGAACTGCCCTCTGGTGGCGAAAAAAAAATTTGTCGTGTAATATATCAAATCATTATCGTCCAGTTTCATGATAAATAGAATTTTTTCTGAGTCCGAAAGGCATGAAAACAAGGGAAATAGTTTAGTAAGTTGTTGAAAAAGGTTATCACGTTGTATTGAGAATGTTTTACAAGATATTAACATATATTCTTCACTTTCAATTTGTCCACATGTTTTGCATAATCTTTTCTCCAAAGGAGTTTTTGTTGGTCTTTTGCGCCGCCCAGTTTCGATTTTAAGATTATGGGCGCGGATCCGAAAACGATTAATACCTTTTCTAATTTCATGATCATTCACTAAATATAAGTATAGTTCTGGTCCGAAATCATGTTTGAATTTTACATATGTCCTTAATTTCTTATCATCTTTACTATTTTCGAGTAAAGCTTCGTTCCATTGATTTCGAAATAATTGTTGTATTCCTTTTTTGAAACGTCTAGTCGGAAAATCGTCCAATTGCCACCGACATTATTCCACGTATTTTCAAAGTGAGTCACATGAAAAACGTTTTGCAGAGTTTTCAACCATTGAAGTTTCCCAGAATTCTAATTGTGTACATTACAGAGAAAGCAATCTTATAACATTGAATCAGGATTTATCTTTACTATTCGAAACCAGTATTTTGACATTTGTGTGAAAACTTTCAATGAGAGAGGATATTGGCCGAATTCGCTTAAAACTGCAAAATTACATGCTTTTTTGTTCACACCGAGGCAAAATTTCAAACAGCTGAGATGTATTTTTCCAAAACTATTATTGGTATGGTTTGTACATCAGAAGATGCTAAACATTTTTCTGGTTGAATCATAAAAGGTCCCCAGACTTCACATGCATAAAGCAAAATTGGTGTAATGAGTTTTTCAAACAATGATAAAGCCACAGAGATGTGCAGATTAGTGTTACAAAGTATTCTTTTTAATTTCGTTGTAGCTTTAGTAGCTTTAACACTTAAATTCTTTAAAGCGGGGCAAATTGAGCCAGGGGCACTGATTTCGATACCTAAATAACAATAACTATTGACACTTTCCAGTCGTTCGTTTCCTAATGTGAAATTTTGTTTAATTCTTCTCCCAACTCTATTGAAAATTATTATTTTGGATTTATTGTAATTAACATTCAGATTCCAATCTATGCAATAAATATTTAGTCTGTCCAAACAATTTTGTAATCCTTCTAGAGTTTCAGAGAGTAAAACGAGATCATGCGCATACAACAGACAATTCAGTTTCTTGTTATGTATTTGTACAGGGTTACATACTTCATTAAATATGTTGGGGAGATCATCAATGAAAATATTAAAGAGGGCCGGGCTCAGTACACACCCTTGTCTCAGTACACACCCTTGTCTCAGTACACACCCTTGTCGCAAATCATTTTCAAGTGTTATATTGTTTGAAAGACCATTCCTCAATTTTATTTGTACTGAAGCTTCAGAATACATATCAACAATAATGTTATAAAAGTACCCATCAATATCGCAGTTGAGTAACTTGTAAAATAATCCCTCGTGCCATACTGTATCATGTATGACGTCCTGAACTGTGTGAAATACTTTTGAACTGGGAAGAATTTTAGGACATGGGCCTACTTAATTTAGTAAATGTGTCAGTTTGAAAAAAAAAGTTTTTTGTTGAGAAGAAGCACAGATTTCACGCACATAATTGAATAGCAGGCCTGAATAAGGATTCATTTCATAGCAAAAAGCAGACCAAGAAGTCAACATTAACCACAGACTGCCACAGCGCCATCTGCCTTATGTGACCAATCGCAAAGGTAAACGGTGGTCTGTTTGAGCATGACTTCATTTTTGTTTACAAATTTTGAGCCCCTCCCAACACTATTGTATTGGGAGATTTTAACTTATGCTCCAATTCTTAAGGTAAAAGTGTCTAATTATTTTGCATGTGATATAGATTTCAGCTTCTATAGCAAATGTGTTTTGTGATCACGGAACGGCTGGGTCTCGAACCAGCAACTTTAGGTACCAATCACCTAGCCGAAAATGGGAAACGCACATGCCAACTGCGCCTAATCCCCATTCCTAAAACAGAATAGTCGGATGGAGGCATATATGCGTGAATGTCATGATGGACACTGCTCAGTTCATTCTTTATTCCAGTACAAATGAAGTACTGTGTTCGGCCTTGTCCCAGATCCAGTACATATGTAAGTCCAACAGCATCAAAGGAGCACCGAAAATATATATGTTTTGTGACCACAGAACGGCCGTGCCTCGAACCAACAACTTTCGGTAAATCACCTAGCCGAAAATAGGATACGCACACACCAACTGCATCAAATTTCCATTCCTAAAAAAAGAATAGTTCGATGGAGGCAGAGTTGCGTTGCATGGCCATGATAGCCAAGTTTTTTGGTCAGTTTAGAACAGCAGAAAGAAAGGCTCGGTACGGGCAACTGAGAAAAGGTCAAGTATTCGTCACGAAGTGCGTCCAGTGTTGTGGTATACATGGCGTTTATATTCGTTTAGTTCGTTTAATGTACCACACATTCGCCAAACAATGACGTGGTGCCATGGGGGATGGGGCGGGGGGTTCAATAACAGATTATTGACGGCAATTTTGATGCAATACCTTATAATTACTGCAATACGGATCTGTCTCAGTGCTCAACACAAGGCTGCTCGCATACGGAAGTCTTGGGAGCAGTCGTAACTGGAGACCATAGCGGATAGAAATGTCATGTGATCTGATGAAACAGGGTTCTGGGTTTTCACGATGGTCGCATAAGGGTATGCAGCATTCAATGAAAGAGATTCCCGGAGAGCAGTATTGTAAAGTATGACAGACACGGAGGTTATATGATATAAGAGTGTGGGCACTAATCACTGCGGCGGCAAGACAGGGACCTGATCACGTGTTCTGTACCCTCGCTGGGCTGTCTCATGAGGGTGGAGTTCTTCCTGTGGTTGTCATACAGTGGATACAGGTTCTGATGTAATTACAATCTTCCAGCAAGTTAAAGCTCGACGCCACACTGCTGGAGTCAGTGTATAGTACCTGAATGACAACATCCACCAAAGATACTGTCTGGGGCTGCACAATCTCCGAACATACCCAACTTCCTCCTCGACTGAGCACCTGTGGGGTGAGCGCAGTGACCTTCCAGCCACTTGATCATCCCACTCAGCGTGTATCAGTGGGACATGATGCCCTAAGCACAAAGAGAAAACTGTTCACCAGTGTCCTAAGGAGAATATAGACCTGCTATCAGAAGCGTGGAGGGCAATGCTGCTACTTAGCCATTCAAACGCTATTCCCATCTAAAACAAAGGTCTTTTCATGATATCCACACGGTAGATCAATCAGTGGTATGAATAAAGTATCCATAACTTGTACACACATCCCTCCAAATATGCAAATGCAAAACAAATACCCCGTTTACTTATTTCTTACTTTTTGAGGAATATTTATGGGTACAAAATACCCAATATAATAAAGCCTGGCACACAGGGTACTTTTTACTGCTTCCAACTCCTTCAAATTTTACAGAACACAATTAATTGGCTAGAGTTGGCTCGTGTGTGCCCACTCCCGACACTGATGGAAATTATTTCCGTGACCATCTGATAAGATGGAGCAAAATAAGAACGTGATCTATTTCAGACGTCTCGGGTCCTGCTGTACCCATTCACCCGACGTCACACTGTCCTGAGGAGGCCTGCATTCTCATGAAGATAGTGTGATGCATTCCTCAATAGAGATGGTGAGCACAAAGGGAATGATAAACGTCATAATGCAGAAATTGAGAAAATGGTTGAGTTGGAGAGAGAGAGAGAGAGAGAGAGAGAGAGAGAGAGAGAGAGAGAGAGAGAGAGACTTATTATTGTACAACCAAACATTAAAAGAATATTCAGCCAGAGACATCCCGACAAAGAAGTGTAAAGAAATAACCAGTGAAATTGGTAAAACAGGTGGGTGTTCCATAGATATTTTATTTTTCTTTGCTCTTTCCATGCTCTGGGCATGGGTTCATATTATTGACAGAGCTATAAACTTCTAACAATTCATGATAATTTCCCAAGACATATTTTTCGTCTGTTATTGACTAGCACGCCTTCACATACTGGTTGGTTGTTTCATGTTTATGCCTGCATTTGAGACAAAGTACATATTCATGGCATACATTTTGATCAGTAACACGTCAGGTGAAAAGAATGGCAGTCGGTTCACAGATCTAATTCAACATTAGTTACATTTGAAAAGTGTACTGTATTGACACTGCACCATGCACATACATGGGTGCAAACACACCTACGTATGTACGTATATACATACATAAGCACGTACATACATACATACATACATACATACATACATACATACATGCAAGCATGTATGTATGTATATAGACACGCGCATACATTACAAACATGTTCCCGGCCTGCAAGGCAATACAGGTCCATTGTTGGTTCACCAGTGGCACCCCCGTTGATCCACAAATGGCAACCACCACTGGCCTACTACAATTTTGTTGTCTCATGGTTTGCTGGTGGCAAGCCACCAATTTACCATCAGTAGACAACTGACGGTTGTCTGGTGGCAAACAGTCATGTAGTGGGGCCAGGGAGGCTTCATACAATTTTTGCTTTTTATTTTTCTTAATTTAATCTGGAGAAAATAAGATAGGTAAAGGACACTAATAGAAATACCGACTGGTGGTCCTCCAGAGGCTTTCTGGTGGCCTCTCTCATTACTATGTGTGGTTTTAGCAGGCAGATAGAGTGAAGTTTTATTGATTTTTCAACACAATATGACAATAACACAAGCTACCATGCATGTATGATGTATTTTTTATATAATGTTGAGTAAATCCCAGATTTCATCATATGCTTATGAATTCGAAATGTCTGCATTGGCCATTGTACTGCTTGAAGCAGAGAATCCAGAAGCTTTACACACTTCGCTCTTTCTTTATAGTCACAAACCTACCTCACCTGATTTTTTTAGATGCCTTGCCACCTCGTTTTGAAGGTCGGCAGCTTTAGCATCCTTTGTGAAGGTATTCTTTCGGGTTGCCTCTACAAGTTAGAAAATGCATTTGAGAAATTAAAATGAATCTTCATAATGAATCATTTAGGTACTGGAAAAAGTACCAGACAGGCAGTTATAAATGGAAAGAACCTTATTTATTCTGGGTAACATACATTAGTGATATCGTTAGTTTCTTTTGTGGCCCAGGCATGAGCCATTATATACAAAAGACTATAGAGACCGCACCAAGAATAAGTAATTAAAACACATTTCGTATAAAACAATATCCAGGTCACCCTGTGCACATAACTTATACATCAAATACACATTTTACAATAAAGATTTTTGAAAGCTTTAACGAAATTTGCTGCTCAAACCATAGATGAAATGGAGTTCCAGTGGCTTTCTTACTGATTCTGAAGGTTGTAGTGCCGCAGCTCTCCTTTGGCCTGGAAATGGCTGGGTTGTTTGTGGATGCTGCTCTGGTATTGTACGAGTGATGAGCTTACATATATAAAAGTTCAGAAAAGAGACTGGTCTGGTGTTTGAATATTAAAACACTTGTTTTGAAATTTACACAATCGTCAAAAGACATCCAAGTTTTTTACCCAGTCGCACTGAAAAAAAAACTTCTCAATTTACAGTAAAGCTGCATATTTTGCGATTTTTTTTAATTCTGGCAGTGGGAACTTCAGGACATCCCCAAACTGCGGAAAAAAAGCACAAGTGAAGTCATACAATATATAACCACACTACAAGATCTTTTGGGACCAAAATACCTATCCGTTTTAAAATGTCTACCATCTGTGAAGCTTTCTGGTACACAGAATCATGCTGTCAAGCCCAAACGAGGTCAGAGAGTATTCTAGCACCCAGTAAGTTTGCTTCTGCACTTGCTCAACAGGTGAGTCCCTGTAGGAACGTTCAATTTGACATCTGGATTTACTTTCTTAGATGTGCCAATAAGTCGGGATTTGTCTTACCGACATCATATGTATGTTTATTTCTAGTCATCCAATCACAAACATACCCAAAATCCTCAGTGAGATTCTCTTTGACGTCTGCTATATTTTGGCCAGATGCCTCTTCGGTACTATGATCTGCATACGTGTAAATTTTTTAAACACCACAGCAAGTCATTGATTTAAACATATTTGTTTTTTCAAAAAAGAAAATAATTGGAGAGGAGGGCAAGGCCCTATAGTGACCCCTCTTGTCAGAAGAAGATAATGTCAGAGGACAAACGAGATATCAAGATTCCAGAGCGAAGTCCTAAACGACTGGCAGTTAAAAGACACTACCAGGAGGAAGAGCACAAATCACAAGACAGATGGTGAGGCCATTTTAGAGAAGCAATAAAATTGCTATATGACGTTCATCCCATTGAGGATTCATTATAAATGCAGAATTGATTCTAAATCAATTCGTCATGTGGCAACACCGGTTTGAACACGTTTGGTTCTTAAACTATAATCTTGGACTGCCAGGAATATTTTCCTATTAATTCCAAGAGTGCCTTTGAAAAAGCCATTTAAAACGGTTTGAAGGCCGAAAGGTGCATAGTTTGTTACTATTCTATGCATAATAATGACAAAAGAAGAAGAAATGCCAGACGTCTTCTATCCCTGGATTGCAATGACACTTTGGTGAATGGGTAACACCAATATAAAATAGATGGGCATTCTATTGGCTCTGGCCCAAACACAGTCTTGGATGCAAAACTGGGGCAGTTCTGTTGCCAACATAGTACAATTTTGTTTGCTTGAGTGACCGAGGCACATTTGAGGAAATTTTGTTTTCAAACTCAGCTTAAGTATTGGAGTTTCTCACATCAAGAGGCAATTTAGTCCAACGTTTTATCGGTGAAGGAAAAAAAAAGAATTCTCAAATAATTCAGTTGTGATTCTAAATTAAGGCAAATTAGGGGCTTACCTTGTATAGCTTCTGTTAAAATTTTGATCATTGGAAATTTTACTGTTAAGATATTCAGGAGCCAGATAATAGTGATTTTGTACATTAAGATTAGTTAACTTACTTCTCTATGCTTTGCCAATGCAGTAAGACCAGTTTCCTCACATAGTTTAGCATAAGATGTGGTGCGCATAGCACCATAAATAACACGTGCAGCGGCCAATTGAATAGTCTCCAGTTTCAATGCATCTGATTGGGTACAGCCATCCCAGACAACATTACCATATTCCATTAGAGGTCAAATAAAGGAGTTATAGATTATTTCAAACTTTTTCTGCCGAGACGCATTTCAGACGTTTTCAAAATACATAATTGTTCAGTGGCTTTAGCCACAATAGTATTAATATAATCATTCCATCTAACGTCATTCTGAAACACAAGCCCTTTATGCCCGTGCTTCCACATGTTCCAGCTGGTGATCTTGAAAAACTAACAGAGCTTGATAAACTTGGTCTCTTTTCTGATAAATTAACATAGCATCAGTTTTCTGGGCATTAAAATCACCAACCAGTCGTCAGACCACGAATCAATAGATAAGGATAACTATTAATTATATTTGCAGCTAGATTTGGATTATCAACCGAGAGGAAATAAAAGCATCATCCGCAAAAAGTTTTATATTCAACCACACAATGTCTACTTTATCGTTTATAAATATCAAAAGCATGTAAAGGCCCAAGAACAGAGCCCTAGGGAACACCAGCATTTATGGTACCCCATTAAGATGATTGACCATATACTACCCGTTGCTGTCGGTTAGACAAATAATTTCAAATCCAGGTTAAAAGTGATGCTTATATCCCATTATGTTCCAATTTTAAATTTCTAAAGAAGACCAGCATGTCAAACACGATCGAATGCCTTGGTAATGTCGAGAAAGACGATTTGCACTTCCTTCTAAAGATAATGGCAAGACACAATTCGTGATATAAAAATAGCAGTTGATTAACAGTGGTATGGTTGGGTATAAATTCCGACTGATTTGCGGATAAAAGTAAGTTATCCCTAAAAAAGTTAAAAAAGCGTGTTTGAAATAGCTTTCTCCATAATTTTTTCAAACGCAGCTTAAAATGTAAATAGGGCAATAGTTGTTATATAAATATGAGTCGCCCTTTTTTATATAAGGGGATGACGTGGGCTTGCTTCCATAAGCTAGGAAAAGTTGCTCAATTAAGATGAAGGTTAAAGAGTTTGGTTAACGATACGCAATTTGATGGTGCTCCTTCCTTCAGAGGTCTAGTGCTGATTCCATCTTGGCCAGTGGCCGTAGTCATATATAAGCTCTTGAGAATGTCAAGGACTTTGCTTTGATCAATTTGAATACAGTCAAGTATGACAGCAGGTGGGTCCACGGTTGAAATTACGGGGGCCCTTGAAGTATCAAGGTTGCTCTGACTTCAGAACAAAAGGAATTGAATTTTTGGTTTTTGATAAGCTTTCCGCCACATGGCAATTTCATTTATTAAAGTAGAAATAGACAAAGATTGATTTCTATTCATGAACTGTTTAACGGGGTGCCACTAAGCTTTGTTTTTATGCTTTGCGCTTTTTAAAGCAGTGCTAAGTTCACTGTTGTGAGCTTCTGTGGCACATTTCAGGTGATAATGGTATTGATTTTGAATATTATTCTGAACACTCCAAGCTTGTGAATTATTATTTCTATCCTTCGGCCTCTTATAATCTCGAAATACCTTCCGCTTCTCACAACGGAGCCTAGAATTATACCATGGAAGATCAGAAGAACGAACTGTCATTTCTCTGTTTGGAGTAGGCTGGTTTGTTGCATCAAGGAACAGCTTTGTTCAAATATTACTGCACAACTCAACATGACTAGTATCAAAGCAAACGTCCCAATTTGTCCTATCAAGAAAATCCCTAAACCTATCAAAATCCGCTCTGTCGTATTCCCAAATTTGTCTGGCAAAAGAAGTTTCCTTTTTGCGCCGAAAAAGTACATTAGTAGCAACGCCTGAATTAGCACAATTAGAGACTGGTGATAAGACACGGGGTTCTTTAATAAAATTTGGTATATTAGAAATCATTTGATCTGAACACATAGAGGTTGTTGCTGTTATTCGAGTAGGCTCGTGAGTGTACAAATTAAACAAATTTGTGTCACAGAACTGCTGCAACTTTGCACCTGATGTGGTGTTGAAGTCAGAATTTAAATCACCAGTTAGAATATTATGAATGTTACAAGAAGTGGCTAAATCGAAACTCTCTTGTAGTTTGTCCCCAAAACACAAAAGTGAGTTAGGAGGTTTATAGACTGCTCCAAGCAAAAAATTATTATTCTGAACTGTAATCTCGGTCCACAAAAGTTCCATGTCAAGAAGCTCTAGGTCAATGCGACGAGAAATTGCAATAGCCTCAGATGCAAGCACAGCCACTCCACCTCGTACAGTGTTAGGGCAATCCTTCCATAAAATATTATGATAGCCAGGTAAGTTAAAGTCATCATCAGGTGTATTGTTTGAAAAAAAAATGTTTCAGACAGGATAATCATGTCAAAGTCTGGAGCAATATCGGGTTGTATGCATCTAAACTTGTCACTAATAAACCTACGAACATGTATGTGACAGAGGCTAATATCACAAAGATCTAGTAAAGCCCAGGATTGACATGAATATCACCTGCAAGAGCACGATAAGGGAGGTTCCGGCAATTAGTCGCTGGAACGAATGAAATGTTTGTGACATAAGAGGAAACAAAAAATTTAAAATAAACAATTGTTCTCTCAGCTTACAGGGGTATGTAACAACTATAAGACCATGCATACATGACAAATAAATAAATGAATATCCAAACAAGTAGAAATGGCCTATTGATTTGTAGAGGGAAAAACTGGAACCTGGGATGACTGCACACAAACAATGATAATACATGTTAATGGTATACTTAGCAACGACAAAGACTCTATAATAGATATAATTCACAGTATGTTCACACAAAAGTATGTAATAAACCAGCAAGTGGTAACAAGACCACAACTCATTGAGCAGATGTATAGACATTACAACTTTGAGCCTCTAATATATTACTAGTGGAAACAACGCAAAAACTTTTAACTGCTTCCCCAGTAAAAAACGTCTATATATAACTCACTGACTAGAAAACCTAACACAAAGTACATGGGGACTTACACTACGCTTAAACTTACCAGGACTCAATAAGATGAGCACCCATACTTCTTGTTTTACTAAGTACTGTGAGAGTGGACATGAGTAGAGTGCAGTAATTTAGATAGATATAAAGAAATGCTATGGAGATTCTTAATGTTTTGAAAAGCAGGAAAAGGATATTTAAACCTGAATAAAAGTTACATGTATTACATTATATACTGCATTACTCTATTACTAACCAATCAGCTGTCTCTATTCGTACCACGTGCCTGCCCTGTAAATGTTATATTGGATCGTTATATTGGACAGCTCGAGGAAATCCCCGTGCGCGCGTGACGTCACAACGCAAATGACGTTCACTGGGCCTTTTCCGTAGCTTCAGGCAAAGTGTGTAGAATGTCAATGGGAAATAAATTTTGTGATTTAACTATAGAGTGTTTCAGACGTCTATATTTATACAAGGAAAACCATACAAATTGCAGAATATAACAGATGTTGGATGGCAGGTCGTTCAATATGAAGTTTATGGGACTCTGAAACGTTATATTGGGTTCGGCTTCGCCTCACCCAATATAACGTTTCATCGTCCCGTAAACTTCATATTGGACTCCCTGCCATCCAATATCTGTATAATAGTATGTAAGTACAATATCCTGCAAATACAGTAATAAAGATATCTACATCGAACGCTCCTGAAGAAAAGCTGAGAGAGTAAGTGTTCAATACTAATAATTGCAATAGTAACATAGCATAATAAGCAAAATCATAATGAGGCCCCAACACGTAAAGATAACACAAAGTACTATACATAGAACACTGAACAAAGTACACATTGCAAGTAGCCAGAAAGAAAAACACAAAGTACTATACATAGAACACTGAACAAAGTACATATTGAAAGTAACCAGAAAGAAAAAAATGAGCTGGCGAGACGTGTGTGCTTTAGGGTTCACCTGGGTTGGTTATAATAAGACAATTAAGTCACAAATATTTGTAAAACAAAAATATGAGAATTGCAACTCTTCTACATGAACAGAATTTAATATGTCAAGATGTAATAGATATGCATTATGCCTCTCAATTTTGATAAAACATTAATGCAAGAACAATGAAAATGTGCTTACAAGTGCCGAGTGGTTATCTTGTCAGCAAATAAATCAAAACAGTCCACACTAGAGAAAATCTCATCGTCACCATAGCGTGCATGACGAGCAAATGGGCGCAAACGCCTATAACACTGAACGTGTGACAAAAATGCGCAATATGCATGAAAAGTTTTCCAAAACAATAGTTCAGCACTGCGCATGATATACATGTATTTGGTTATACTGACGCTGTCATGTGATTGTAATACCCAGCAAAGTCATAGCTATTGGCTAGAATACTTAGAAATAACGAGATTTCCCGCTGTACAGATTATTAGAATCGCAAATCTTAACACGGATATATGTCATTTGTAGAACCATATGAAACATGCTAACTAAACTAAAAATAAAATTCATGCATGATAATAATACTCATCATATTGTGCCCAGCTATCGATGCAGTTAACAAGTACAAATTAAACGCCCGACTTTCCGGACGTGACAGCGCCCATCATAATGATAAGGAAGGGAAAGATCAGTGCTACCTGTTTTGGGCTGTATTACCGATCATAATCAGACCAAAAAGCACTGGGTCCCAATAGTCATTGTAACACATAGAAAGTACATAGATTTTTATTAGGAATTAGGCCGAACTGAACCTTAAATCAGTACAAACTATTCAATATCATAATATATATATATATATATATGTGTGTGTGTGTGTGTGTGTGTGTGTGTGTGTGTGGCAGTTGTTGCAATAGGCCTTCCCAAGGGTTAGTATCACTGGCTAGAACGCGTTAAACTCGAGAATTATATTGATTTCATATTATGATTTCAAAAAGTACCAGGTCAACCTGCGTTATATATGTCAATGCATGTGCGTATATCATAAACTTTACTCAATCGTAAGCCTGTAAAATTGGCCAGTATTTTCAGTGACAATAAGACGCAGTCTGTTGCGATCCCAAGTGGTAGTAGTCCAAGCTTGGGCCTCAGCCACATAGTTGTAATTATCACTGAGACCGAGGTATGGTCCGTTGTGCAAGTTCACTATCAAGTTGTGATGTACTGTAGACACAGGCAAACGAACGCGGGAAAAGCCAATATAAGAAGTTGCCCAAGAAAATGTCAACCAAATTGTGACAAGTATAATGAAAACGTGTTTATGCATATGTTTTTATAAGTACATCTGAAAGGGAAGAAAAAGTTAGTCCAGCATCTTAACCATCAAAACTAAATATAAAAACAGTTCCAGTTTAGCGGCTCTCAGATGGAACCTCATCATTAACATTTTTAGCCTGCGACGTTGCAACGAGATGTTTAAAATCAATATAGAGAAGTGCCTTTGTCTTACTGCCCTTTACTGCCTTGAAGTACACACGACCGTTACTGGACCATGCGTTGTCCACCTGGAAAGGTTTTTTCAGAAAGGACAAAAGTTTTCTGTTCTGCCCCGTGAGATCTTCATGAATTATTAGTTGGTGCCCTTTAGTCTTGACTTAGTATTGATTATCAAATGTCACGGAATTTGAATTTCACAGAAGTGGCTTGCTTGCCTTGCTTCACTGCACCGGTACGATGAGCTATGTTGATACAACTATGACCAATATTCATTCCATGTAATCCTCTATCACATTCAGAAACAGCAATAAGACTATATGTCACAGCAGTTAAGCTGGCCCTCATGGAATATTACCTGGTCAGTATACGACATCTTGGAGCCCTATTGCTCTTGGTAACCATGGTGTTCATATGTATTAGGGAAACAGATTTGATGTTAACAAGGACATTTTAGACTTACCTAGGGGTTTTGCTGGTTGTCATTTGCATATTCAGCGACTCACCTTTCCCAAGCTTGATGAACTTAGGATAAGGTTTAACCTGAGACCTTCAGATATATTGACCCTAGCTGAGACTCATCTTGATGACACTTAGGGAAATAACGAAGTGACAATCCCCGCGTACACATTACTAAATAGGATTGACCCACCGAAGGAGGTGGGGGCATTGCTTTATGCTAACGTTAGATACCCCCTGTGAGAGACCTAATGATCGAGGAAACAATGGCATTGATGGAATAATAACTTAAGTTAACATCCCTGGATCTTAACCGATGCTGACAGGAGGTTTATATATATATCGATCTCCAAATTCACGAGTAACACGTCTAATTTAATCAATGATTAATATAAAGTTGCAGAAACTGTTCAATATTCAAATTTAGACTTCAGCAAAGTATCATTCTTCAAAACAAATGGAAAGTACATTTTCACAACTATACTTGTTTCAGGAGAATATGATCATTTAAAGGGTATTAGCAAGCAGGGGAGGGGGATTTGTATGCTGTTGCATAACGTTTATAAATAAGCTGTTCATTTTTTATCCAGGAAAGCTAACATATAAATTTTTGCTTAGGGGTTACACTTTCATCCAGTACACAATACATGACCTATAGATCTTGCCGGTGCAGCCACCCTTTCCTGTGCTGCAAACCCCGCCCTAGGGATCTTGCCTTGAGAATTACCCCTTCTTGCATACAAAACACATGACCTAGGGATCTTGCCTTGGCAGCCACCGTTTCCTACATACAAAACGCCAAGCCTAGGGATTAAAAAATGTATTGAGTTGGTTTATTTACATCATACATGTGGTACAATAGATGATTCAACGTGTAGCTGCCGTATGCCACAAGTGCTAGTACACTGTATGCAAGATATGAATTGTTTCAGCAATTTGTTACATATGCAAGTGCAATGTTGCAATGTGCATACATACCATGTATAGTATACATATTCCTTTTGACTTATTCATTGTACATTTGTTATGATTATGAAGCACAAAATTACATTTGGTTTGAAAGGGGTATTCATGACCATTATAAATGATGATATAGCACGCACATTACAGTGATAACAGCGGTAAGTGTGACAGTTTAAGTGAAATTGCTTTTTGTCAGTTTTTTCACGTTGCTTTTAATTGTGTAGCTCTTGCTTTTGCTGCACTAATATATTTAAATACAGATTTTTTCCTTTTTGACAGGAATGCAAATGATGTGTAGTTGATATTTTCAGAACAAAATCTTTGCAAATAAATATAACATTTTCCATACAAGATATAGTAGTTCAGGTCAGTTTTATCGGGTCGGGAGTGTCAAACAGACCAAATATTATATTTTCCTGTTCAAATGTGATACTTTCATTCATGCATGTTTTCCAAAAATTGGATAACTTATTCCAAAAGGAATTGGAGGAAGGAAACTTTTTTCCAAAATAAAGCAGTGTTGGGGTCCCGTTCTGTAAAAATATCAAGCCACTTTTTAGAGCATGAAGGTTCACTTACTTGACTATGTTCTACCATTACCCAGTATTTGCATCTTAATTGGTCCAAAGAAAGCAATTTGCCATTTGTTAAAACTTTCAATGGGGTACTGCAGATAGTCAGTGAAATTTAGGGACGTTTTGATTATCAAAAATGTAATTGTATCTTCTATCATCTCTTGCTCGATGGAGATGTATATTAGTGGATTATAATTTTTCGTAAAATGCTTGCTCTTCCGTGATAACTTCTTCTGAGTTATCTATATCTCTGTTGTCAGCAATCTGTAATTTCGTTTTTCTAGGGATAAAAGTATGTGGTGCTCTTTCCACACCATCTAATCATCATGCCTGCCACTTGTTGATTATAGATAGCATTTAGTTGCAATTGAACCTGTTCACTTTCATTTTTGGTTTTTTCACTGGGGATAGTACCAAATCATTATTTAACTGTTCAAGCTCATCCTTTAGGTCTTTTTCTTTCTGCTTTTTGAGAAGCCCTATTCGTTCTGAGTATAAAATAGTGAACCCTCTGATTTCGCATTTAATTACATCCCATTTTAGGCTTATAATATCTGATAAAAAGTTGTTTTTTTAAATTAATTCTCTAATTTTTCCAACATATATATTTCAATAGGGTTTCTGATGCTGCATATATCTGCAAGATCAAAATCCTCTATGAAATTAAGTTTATCAAAGTGATTTGCTAAAGCAGTTTCTGCTCTACCAACTTTTTATCCAGTGTGAGAGCCAATATAGTGTTGAAATAACCTCCAAATATGAGGCCATTGTAAGGTTTGATTATGAAATGAGCCTCTAAATTGATTCAAAGGTAAACGTGGTCAGTAACTGAGCATATGCATTGATGAGAGTGAAATTTTCATCATCAATCTCAGCTCCAAGAATCATGAATCTGCCGTTTGGGTCACTGATGTGGATCTTTATGTTACAGTTGACTGTATTACAAAATAGTATAGCCACTCCTTGACTGTCTGTAGAACTATAATATAGCCACTCTTTGACTGTCTGTAGAGCCATGTGAAAACACAATATTGGTACCCTACTCGTTTTTTCTAAAAGGCTTCATCCTATTGATAGCCGTGAGTTTCTTGGACAAAGATGATAAAACAATAAAGTACAACATAACTGTTTATGTTCAAGGTTGTCTACCATATACAACTTTACAGAATGTATTGCCAAGCTGACATGATCACAAGTTGTGAAGCGATGGGACTGATGACTTAGAAATGCAAAATGTGTTGTAAACAGCGAAACACAAGGAATATAAGGATATAAGGAAACACACTAATTGTGAAACGTAAATTTGAAGGTCCATACTGCTGCAAAAAAGGGAAGTGCGTCAGCATACCAGTACAGTCAAATAATCATGTTGTGTGCAGACGGCATGAGCATGACAGGGAGGGGTCCCCTTTCCACAAGTTCATAATGCATGTATACATGAATGGCATGATTCAAATACATAGCTTGAGCAGCATTTGTATGTTGGCTTGATTCTAGTAACTATTTCACATTCACATTAAATGATTAAAGAACACTGATATCCGAGTAATTGTCATGTCCAACTTTTAAACATGATGCTCACTTCGATACAAGAAAACAGGACTCTGCAATCATCCTTTATTGCACTGCAAGACATAAGGCCTAAGGATCTTGCAATGGCAGCAATACTTTCCTGGAATACAGACCACCTGCCTTGGGATCTTCCTTTAGAAGTCGTCTTTTCCTTTAGTGCAAAACATATGACCTTGAGATCTTGCCTTGGAAGCCACCCTTTGCTGCATTGTCAAACACTTACCTGCTGATCTGGCCCTTTTTTCAGCACAGATGCACCCCAGTCTGTAACTTAAGTCACCAAAGTTACCACTTTCCTTATTGAATAACTGGCATATTCAAAAGCATATATTTCTTGTTTCAGAGGGGGATTATAATGAAGGGACACTGAAGGATTGCCAGAAGTAACAGGGTGCCGATGTTTATAAGTATTGGTGAAATCTATCAACTCATATTTTACATATATTTATTTGTTATTTAATTTGCATGTATGTTGTCTACTGTGTACATAAATGAGTAAAATGAACACTTGTATTGTTCCTGTAACTCCAATTTGAATCAAACCTCATGCTCTCATGCTTAACAGGCCGATCATGTATGACTATATATATATATATATATATATATATATATATATATATATATATATATATATATATATATATATATATATATATATATATATATATATATATATATATATATGTATATATCCATGATAAATGGATTAAGAGAAGCTATTTAGAGCAATTGGAAACACTAAAGTTCGATGGGAAAATAAATGTGTTTTAACGTCAGATTTTCATACAAATGAGAGAAAGTTAGAATGGTTCTCTGATCCTTACTTTACTTGAAACGTTGTTGTATTTTCTTAATCTTTAGCTTTCTAAATGTCACTACTCTGTGGCCCTGGCCTGTACAAGTTCATCTTCTGTATTAATGTATTGGTGATCAGCTGTTCCAGCACTATTATCACACATTCCCTTGCACTCTGTCCACCTCTACCAGCAGGGAATGTTGTCTACAATATAAAAAATGTGTCAGAATATTCATCACATAGTTCAGAAAATCATAAGCCTTATTCATAAATGACAGCAAAGAGATCCAAGAGTTACCAAAGCATAAACATTCATCTTTCAATACCGATGTGGAAATACATATTGCACTCCTGACTTGAAACAAGTGGTCACCACTGAAAGGCAGTTGTTTTCTTTTGCTTGCTTGCATGTAACTGCATTTCTTTTCACCAGTACATTGAACTCATATCAAACCATCAGGTCCCCCTTTTAAAGCAGTGATGTTATATGACTTGGTATCATGCGTCCATCCACTTTGTATTATATAAAGCCACTTTAACATCAATTTTTGCACTTGGTTGTAAGTTGAGGGCAAAGTAGAAATGCATCGAATGATATAAAAATACATGTATGTACACCACTGAAAACCCAGTATCTGCAAAGGCCATCACAATGTCCACGCAAATAGCACATAAAAGCACACGAAAGAACGCACGATTGGAAAAGAGGGCCAAGCCCTATATCAATCCCTCTCGCTCTGCAGAGACATCATGCACACAGGCCAAATAAAATGCACAGAGGACGCCAAGTCAGTCAGGTCCTCGAATTTGGTGTACCTGACTGGCTCTGCATCGTATATGGTCAAGAAGGACAAACACATTAGACGGAGGGCAGATAGAGGGGCATCTGATTAACATGATAACTGCACCTTTTTGTTTTACACCTTACAATATTTATAGATAATTGCTATGATTCCAAATTTATCCTATACCTGCTGGAGAAAATCGTAATCAAGTTTTAATATAGTGATGGACCGCAGAGAATATTTGAATATTTTCATCTACAGTACAACCATCAGATCCATATAATACAGATTTAAGAGTAAAGGGGGTATTCCTTAAAAATATCAAATGTAAGGTGGATCGTGCAGTTACATACAATCTGCACTCAAAGAAAAAGTGCTAAGCGTCTTCAATGGGAGCACCACATCTACAACTGGTCGTTTGCTTAATTCCTATTTTAAATAAGTGTGAATTCCGCTGGCTGCTGCCGAGTCTTAAGCAAGCATGAAGAATTGAAATAAATCTGTTTCTTTGATTTCCAAGAAATGGAGATAAAGACCTTTGAGGATGTAGCTTTCGTAGATTAGATTTGAATATTGACACCGACTCTGAATTTCTTGTCTCACACCGAAGCTCGTTCCATAGTTTAACAGTAGATGGAAAGAAGGAATTATTATATAGATCTGTTCGGGCTCTGAAATGAGGTAAATTAGGTCCTTGGCCAGTGTTATAAATAGGTATTGCAGGATTGTCAACAGCAGGAATTACAGAACTTAAAGTATTGGGAACTAAGTTATTCACTGTTTTGTACATTATTGTCAATTTTGAATTTTTCCCTGCGCTTAGCTACAGTCTCCCAGCCAAGTTCTTCATGCAGTCTAGCATTCGGTGTACCAGCAAAATCTCCAGTAACTACACGAGCGGCAGCAAGCTGGACTCTCTCGAGTCTATCAGCATCCCCAGTGGTGCATCCATCCCAGACAGGACTTCCATATTCCAGTATGGGTCTAATAAATGATAAATATATAGTCTCGAGAGTTAAACGGTCTAGCCGATAGGCTAGACATTTCATTATGTTGAAGAGCTTTTGAGATTTGTGGATGATGTCTTTAATATGGTCAGACCATTTTAGATCAGACCGCAAGATGATTCCGAGGTGTTTATGACTATTGACATTTTGTAATGTATGTCCCTCAAATATGAGAGAGGGGTAGTCGGGTGAATTTAATTGGCGAGAGACTAACATGCTATCGGTTTTTGAAGGATTAAATGTAATGAGCCAATTTCGCGACCACTCATCAATAGAAGAAAGGTCGGAATTTATTGTTTCAGCGGCAGCTGCAGGGTTGTCAATGGTTAAGTATAGAGATGTATCATCAGCAAAAGGTTTGATATCAGAATTGACCAGGTCATCTATGTCATTGATAAAAATTAAAAACATGAGAGGTCTGAGAACTGAGCCTTGTGGGACACTGGATTGTACGATACCCCACGTGGAACACTGGCCTTGAAGAACAACCCTCTGCTGTCCATCTTTCAGGTTATTTGTAAACCAATCAAGCAGGTTACCACGGACACCATTCATCCTTAATTTATGTATCAAGCCGGCATGCCAAACTTTATCAAATGCCTTGCTTATGTCTAAAAACACAACACATACTTCCTTTTGGTGGTCGACAGAAAGGCATAATTGGTGGTATAAGATCAGTAATTGATTTATTGTGGAATCACCGGGTGTAAATCCCGATTGTTGAGCAGAAAATCATTGTATTCCCTTTCAACCCTTGTTTAGTTCAACTTGATACTGGTTGCGGAGCTAACAGAATCTGGCCCATGCTGCAATACCATGTCATGATCCATGGTGTTTGGCCTTCTGTATGTTGTAGTAGAGGCAACTGCCAATCAACTACCTATTGATGCTGAAATCTCAAATGTGATTACAGTAACATAAATTAGTCCAGCCATAGTGCCTGAGCAATGTTAATGCACCCTAATGCACAGTGCACCTATCAAAAATGCAAGCAAATGATCAATTTTAAGGACATTTGCACATAAAAACGGCCAAAAGTAAGATCAAAAGAACAAAGGATTTGCACAAAATGGTGAGCACGCTGTCCATGGCACATAAAAAAAAAATAAAAAATCACCCTTTTTTTCAAAAACTAGCACAGGACCCACCTAAAGTCAAAGTAATTTACAAGATGCTCAATATAAACTGCTGAATATGCCACAAAATGGATCCAAAATCCTTAAAGTAACCTCATGAAAGTAAAAAAAATTCTGCTCTAATTTGTCATTGTTTATGGATATTTTATTTTGAATAATCTGTAAATGTCAGAGGGTGAGGAGGCAAGGGCTACAAAATCAATGCAAGAGGTCCTGAAACACTCCTTTTGATCCATTTTGTAGCTGTAAGGTAACATTTATCTCAGGAAATATAATGTTCAGAATCAGAATGGTATCCCTTAAAAAGCATTCACTTGAATGTTGAGTTTTATGCTAATGATTTCTCGAAACATGATGGCAGTCGTCTGACTCAAAGTTTATGATTGACGAGATATCTTTGCAGTTTCTTTTCAATTTTCCCAGCAACATCCTGGAGTTGGTCTGTGACATTTGCTGGCAGCACTTCTCCAACCCTTATCATGTATTCTTCCGCCATTGTAACTCCAGGGCAGGTGTCCTGAAGGAGCTTTGTGTTGCGTGTCACTTGAGTTGACCTATCGCCAACAGCTTTTTGGAGCCAAACAGGCATATTGATTATGAACTTTTCTGTTTCTGTAAGCTGCTTCGTCATCAAGAAAGCCGTAAACCTTAGCATAATGTTCAGCCTCTTTGTGGAACATTTCATTTTGTGTAAATTTTCAAGCTTGAATATATACGATTGCGTATTAATAACCACTGGACTTCCCATGTTTCCAAATGAATAAAAAAGCGAAAAGGAACAAGTGTATGAACCGTGGACACCTAATGCCACAGTGCAATTTAATATAAAAATGGAATTTAAAAAGTGAGCACAACCAATGCAACGTATGTCAATTGTTAGAGCGATAATAGCAGAATATGTGGAACCAAATAAAAAACTACAGAATCAATATATGCATTTTTATGAGTTTAACAGTGAACACCTACTCAAAACACTTAGTTATTTAGGGCTATATCATGCACTTGCTAGTAATATGTATTCACAATTAGGTAAATATGTTAAACCTTACTAAACATAGGTGTTTTGCCCAGATCATACTTACCGTCAGCTCGCTACCACATACCAAATATGTAGTATTTCCCAACATTTGCTTCTTCTAGAAAAATTTCAGAATATTGAAAGTTTTCTTAATTCTATTTCTTTTTTTTTCTTTTTACGGTATTTTTTCTTGGGTGATTAACACATATTTTTCTTAGTACGGCAAGATAATGATATGTTTTATAGAGTATTATCCCAATATGTGTTTGAGCACTAAAAATGTTTTTGTCCCTCCAGTTTAAGAGATCAAAGTATCGCAAGGAGACCAGGTGTGCACCACAGTTGCTTTTCCCCATGAATCTAATAAAAACTTCAGAGTACACTGAGATCATATTGTCTCAAGGAATGACACACACAAAAAGTAAAAACGCTGCATTAAAACCTGATTTGTTATGTAGCATTAAAAGTTTGATAACTCAATTACTGATCAAATTGCACTTGTCATAATATTTCTTAAATTACGAAAAAGCTCTGTGATATCTTGGCCAATGCAAGCAGGAAATAAGTTTCTGCCCCTGTGAGAGCTACAGACAGTTGCAGAGACCAATGCTCCTGTCAGACACCTTGTAGAAACTGAGCATTAACCATGTATCAATAAATTGTCCTCTTAAACCTCAATTATTGTTTTGAGAAATGTGCGATAATGAATGTCTAAGAATATCTTCCTTTTCTTCAGAACCAAAAAATCAAATACTTCATTTTTATTCTCGCCTTTGTAGCAAGAATCCAGTGTTACAGGCAAGGCAACTGATATGAATACTCAGACTGTCTTTTTGGTTCAATAAAACACCTCTGTTTTACCTTTTTGTTCATGTTTGAAGGTTGAGCTGGTCATCTACTTCCTTCGAATGATTAAGGCTCAAACGTCATGGTACTCCTGAAAAAAAAAGTTTTTTTCCTCCTAATCTTTACGATAATATTAAACTTTGAAGCTTCATGTTCTGTGCATTTAAAATAATTTTGTCATATTTACTGTGTCTAGTCAGAAAATTGCCTTGGTTCTGAAGATAGAGCAGAATCTCCATGCCATTAAGAGTTCCGAGCAACTCAAACGTGTCATTGGAAATTTTTTTAAACGTGCTACCCATTCCATATAGAAACAGAAATTGGCTGACATTCTACCATAAAAAATTTGTTGAATGTAATATTCATACTTTTGTGATATTTTTCAGTCCTTCTGCAGACGACAGTGCAGTATCATTATGAATGAAGAGGAACACAACCGATGTGCGCATTCTTCCATGCTGCAAGAGCATATTTTTTTGGAAATCTCAGTCCGTTCACAGATTTGGAATCCTTCTCCAAAATTTAAACATGTTAAGAGTGGATGAGACAAATCAATATTGTACTTGTGTCTTTTTGTCTAGAACCACTTCCTAGTAGTCATTACCCCATTCGCCAGTTCGAACTCTTTACTCTCCATAAGCTAACCTGTCACTGGCTCACCTATTTACATATGGAAGTACTATTGTCCATATTGGGCACATTCTTCTGTTGAATTTTGACAGAAGCTGTATTAGCCTAAATAAACTGAAGGGTCTTAAGTGGCTTTAATGCTCAGAACATGTTTCGGAGCCTATACCCGTACATGTCTCTATGAGTAGCGGCTCCTTGTTTAAGCTAGATATTCATCGAAGACAACCCACATAATGTGGCAAAATATGAACCTGGCAAATGATGAATTAGTTAAATTAGTGAAGTTCTGTTTATAAATGCCCAGCTTCATTATGGATGAAAATTGCTTGTCAAACTAAACATAGTTACTAAATTTGTATAGTACAAATAAGGCTCAGGTTACAATTAATATCACTAGGCATACTGGAAAGAAATGGCTTCAGAACGCCGAAATACTCTCCGGGACTCAAGTCCAAGTGTTGTATCAACGGGACTCTATGACGCCAGACGTGTAGTACTTTGCAAACAACATCTGAGCAAACAAGGTTAATATAATCAAATGGAAAAGGCGAAACCACTCCTGGTGAAAATGATGAGGTACATTTACATGTGCACACTTATGGTTCTTTGTTCTCGGAAGTGAATATTGTTGTGGTTTTCCTATCTCTAGCACTAGAGAGTTACCGGACTATTTGGCATTAGGAGGCTCAGGTGTGCTCAACTTTATGAATTCAGTGACTCATTGCCGGTAGCTCAAACTAGAAAAGTTGTTGCAGATGCAATTTTAAACCCAATTTCAGAGAGTTATAAGGTAAAGTGTCCATTATACAATGTGGGAATTCCTTTCCTGGTCTTTGCTCTCGCCATGTCTTTGTCCCGACTGTTTTTCACGGATGCAAATATGCTTTCCCTATCAGAGGTAATGGCGGAAGTCTTCGTGAAGATCAAAAGTGTGAGTCCCACTTCCACTCGCTGAGCTCAACGTGCTCAATTAATCCAGCTTCACTTTGATCACTGCTTTTTGGTTCACTTCTTTGCTTCTTTTCACCTTCCTAGCTAACACTTGCATCATTTACAATTATTTTACTCTGTTTTGTTATTTTGGTGCCAAACGTTTAGACTCTTAAATTTAAAATATTTTGACAAAAAAATTGGATGAAAATGTCTTTGAATAAACTGCGTTTGATGAATTTTAGAAGTTGTATGTAAATATGCATCGTGAGTACAAACAGATAGTTGTATTTTGTTAAATGTCCATACATGAGACATCTGAAGGGAATTTGCTGCACTGTTATACAGGGCAACAATCTGGGGGCCGTGTGGCGTCATCATGTATAGCTAGGTAATCATTATGCCACTAGAGCAGTGGCAGCAAAAGGGCTTCCGTATGCAGCTGTGTCGTATCTGTGCAGGGTGGATCCAGCACCTCTGTAAGCGTTACCAATTTTATGTCGTATGTCTGCCTTACGATTTGTAACAGCATGAGACGACGGAAGTATATCAAGGGACGCGATGGGTCTGTGGTTCCTTATGTTCATTATAAAGCGCGTGGAACTTAGATTGCAAAGTAACTCTTTCAAATACAAATATGCCGTGGCTGGTTTGTAATTTTAACGAAATTTTACCCCTGTAATTTAGAATTTAGGCTTCGCAAAAACTGTGGCTTGGTTCTTGAGCAATCCGGGTATTTGCCTTGTTACGGTTCTTACAACATGCATTCATCAGGTACCTCAACCGTCATGTTTCAGTTGTCAGATGATGTTGACGGCGCATTATAAGATTATTGTGTTATCATTTGCAGCTTCCTAACAAACACACAATACCCGCCTGGAACATGAAATACACATATACATATTTCATTTCATCGGGAGACAAATATTTTTCGACAAAAATGTAGCAAACTCGATATATAGTGGCACTACAATAAAAATAATTATATAGACACTCGTAAAGCGCTGATGCTTTTGACATAGGAAACTTATTGCAAAATTGGAATGCCTGCACAAAAGGTTTATAGTCCGTGCTCCGATGCTTAAAAATAATCTGCCTACAGATGTAAAAAATATGCTATGCCAATCAGTTTTTAAACTGCATTGCAGAAACATCTTGCTTGTCAAGAACTACTCTAGTTCGCCAGTTGTACATAGTTTAATAGGGCTGAACATATGTATGTTTTGTTGCTTTTGCCTTATGCATATTATGTTTACCTTGCGTATTGTTACTGGATGTGTCACTTATTCTTAGAGTGCAACGCAGCTTATATTACATATAAATATTAATAAATATATTACATACATACATACATACATACATACATACATACATACATACATACATACATACATACATACATACATACATACATGCATGCATGCATGCATGCATGCATGCATACATACATACATACATACATACATACATACATACATACATACATACACATACATACATACATTGATGTGGGTGTGGGTGTAGGATATGCATGTACATTGTATCCAGTTTCTGAGTCTCTGGTGACTTATTGCCCTCCACTGTAGGCGTCAAAAATGTGCGTGTCAAATCTGCAACTTAAATCGCTTTCTCATGGGACCCAGCAAGGTACTCAAATGAGAAGTAGAAAATGTTTGCTTCAAGGTTAATCTATCTGTTAACAAACAAGTTTTGATCATGTGTGGGAAACTCCGTGATGGCCTGTTGTATGTCTGCTCTATCAAAAGTATGTACAAGTCTGCTATTGTTGCTCCTTAACTGCATCTTTTCGACTTCACTCATAAGGCCACACAAGGTGCAGATATTCTAGCTGACATCTGAATGCTTCGCTTTGGACAAAACTGATGGACAAACCTCGGATGCAACGCCAGAATGTGACACTTACGCATAATAATGTAGAAGATATACATTCAACTTTAAAATTTTCCAAGTTCCCTTAATAGATATAAATCCAAATTCTACTTTTGTTTATAAGCTCACCTGACCTGTCAGTCAGCTGAGCTTTTATGAGGGTCTGTCGCCCGTCGTCCGTCCGTCCACAATAAACATTTTCGACTTTTTCTCCAAAACCGTAAGCCAGATTCACTTTAAACTTAGTGGGGATATGCCATGGTGGGTCTCTACCAAGTGTCTTCAAATGGTCATCCTCCATTGATTCTTGACTCCTAGTTCTTAATTTGTTAGCCAGGTGGCGCTGCGATTTGGTCGATTTTTTTTTTGGTGTTTTTGCTATTTTCGACTTCTCCAGAACCGTCACTCAGATTAAGCTGGAACCTGATGGATATGTTTCTTGTGGAAGGGTCAAACAAAGTTGTTCACAAGGTGGCACTGCAGCTGTGGATTCCTGATTTTTAACGACTTTTGTTTCAATTCGGGTACTCTTCGGTCAATGCAGCTTTCCTATTCATTACTATGTAAGTCAATGGACATTCTAATTCTAATTCTCATTTTCGACTTCTTCTCCAAAACCGTCATCCAAATTGACTTCAAACTTGGTGGCAATGTACCTTGGATGGGGTTCTACCAGGATTGTTCAAATGGTTACGCTCCATTGATTTTTGGATTTTTAATAATTTGGGGGGGGGGGGTTAAAGACAAATCTTTAAAAATCTTCTTCTCCACAACCGCTCACCCAATTGCTTTGATATTACATAAGAACACTCCTAGGGACTCATAGTTCCTAATTTGTTCACCAGGTGGTGCTGCATTTGTTTTCATTTTTTATGAATTTTTGTGTGTCTTTTCGTTACTTGTGACTTCTTCTCCAGAGCCGTTACTCAGATTAAGTAGAAACTTTTAGGATATGTTCCTTGTGAAAGGGTCAAGCAAAGATGTTCACTAGGTAGCACTGCTGTGGATTACTGATTTTTCAATTCGGGTACTTCTCCCAATGCACCTTTTCTTTTGCTTACTATGCAAGTCAATGGACATTCTAATGGTCATTCACATTTTGGACTTCTCTGAAGAAACTGCTATCCAGATTCACTTCAAACTTGTTGACAATGTACCTTGGGTGGGCCTATACCAAGTTTGTTCAAATGGTCATGATCCATTAATTTTTGGATTTTTTATGATTTTTTTTTCGAAAATCTTTAAAAAAAGTTTAATAGGAAAGTTTAACATGGGAATTACTTGTAATGGTTACAACGTAAATAATTTTGGCCAGATTTGTGCCAAACGTGGTACAGATGTACCTTCTATAAGTGTCCACTTATTTGGTGCAAATTGTCATGCTCCAGTGATGTTTGAACCTTGACCTCATTCCCAAGGTCACAGGACAACTGACATGAAATTTACTGTTCACTCGATAACTTGAGATCTGTTTTGAGTTGTGACCTTGATGTTGCACGTGTTAATGTTTCTCTATGAAGGTCATGCTTAGACAGTACATGAGTGACCTTTGCCTCGTTTCTGGGGTCACAGTGCAGCATACATGAATTTTACTCCTCACTATAACTTGAGAACTACTTGAACTGGGACCTTGATGTGGCACATGTTAGTGTTCTTCTATAAAAGCCCGGCTACTCAGAACATAGGTGCCCTTGATCCTATCCCAAGTTCACAGAGCTACAAATGTGATGAATATCTAGAGCAGCTGAGCATGGCTGTTCACACAACCCTCTTGTGGTTCATTCGATGCGCTTACTGCAAAAACCTATGAATTGAAGTTGGTATGGCACCTCTACCTATAATAGTTTTGAAAATTTTCACTCCTTATAAAAAGAGCCAGACTTTATGTTGTATTATCATGGCAAATTGGAAGTTTCTACTTATAATAGTCTTTAAAATTAAATGCCCGACATATTTGTGGGAAAGAGAGAGAGAAAGAAAGAAAGAAAGAAAGAAAGAAAGAAAGAAAGAAAAAAAGAAAGAAAGAAAGAAAGAAAGAAAAAGAAAACGGTATCTTTGGACAGGTGCGTTCAGACCGACTGTAAAAGCAGGCACAAACGTATACTTGAACAGCTTTGGGATGATCTATAGGAAGTCAAGGTGCAGTCTGTAGCCTGCATACATTCAGAATACCTTTGGCAGAACTAATCGTCATGTGGGCATGAGGAAAACTGTAGAGGACCAATGAATTTGGTGGTTGTGCGTTCTCGAACGCTTCGATCCGTTGTTTCCAATCTCATTTGAACACGAAGTTTGACCTTACGCGAGATAGATATCTCCTTTAAATCCAGTTGTGAATGCATGGATGCGTGTTACAGTACGTGTTTGTATCAACATAGCTTGATGAATTCCCGTTAAACCTTGATATAAACATAAGATATTCTTCTTTTGCATATTTCGTCGATACTGTCGATTCAATATATAGGCCCTATTCATAATTTTGAGAACTGAACTACGTGGTAGCTTTGTAATTTACTTTTGTATCCTGTAATTTTTTCATATGAGTTAGTCTGCTTTTAGATGAATGAATACGTTATTATTCTAGAAAATTTAAATTAAAGCTATACAGCGATTTTCTGAATATCAATAAACCTATCAAATAAAGTTAAATGTTAGAGAGCTTTTCTTTTTTTCTATGTTTATAAGTTGAGCCGCTTCCAATTAAACGTAAAAAGAAGTCATGCAAAATAAGTGGGCCTCTTAATGCTTTGTGAGCATACTTTTTGAGCGTGATGTCATTCCACATTGGTAATGTGATAATTAACTCCCTTTTCTCTCTCAATGTAAACCAGGGCTTGATCACAGGGTCAGGTACTGCCCACTTGCTATTAGCTGATGAGAAACTGTGTGTACTCGCCTGGTCTACAGTATATATGAATACCTGATTAGCCACCTGTTGGCATCACAACTTCTCTTCCTTTTAAATTTTCTCCAACTCGGATCTATGAGATTGGATAGCTTTAATGTTGTCTTGCATCGGGAAGTAAAACCTCTTGTTCTGAAATATTGTACCAGGCTATATCTATGACCTTAGATTGCTTTTTTTCTAAGCCTGACTTAACTATTTAATAAATACAATATCAGGTGCAATATTTATTATTTCCCGCAGCCCGATTATGGGTTCATGTGATTTATATGTGATATACAACGGACGATCATGTTGCAGACCTTACGGGACAACGTGATTTATTGCTACAACAGAGTTTCTCTTACGTCGGTAAATGTAAAAAGTAGCGTGCGGCTTGAGCAACAAAGGAAAGGAGTTGGCAGTGAACACTTTTTCTGCTTTTTTGTGTTTATTTCGTAGTTGTTTTTCTTGATCATGTGATTCTTGAAGAGAGAAAAAAATTAAACCTTCAAGAGCATAACGTTTTTCTAGCACAGTCCGCAACAGTCACAGTCTCAACAAACACCGGGATGCGACTCCACAATATTTGTTCAATGACAATATAATGTGAAGTCATGAGAAGCATCAACTTCAGGTTTAATTTGGAAATATTGTACTACCCCATGGGTGGCAATGTAAACATGTGAATTACCATTGCACCAGGCAAGAAGTGTGCGAAGGGGTTGTGTACTGGAGCAGATACATGCAATTGTGAATATATTGACTGAAGGTTGTGGAAAGATCTTTTAACGTATGGTCTAATGACCATGTCTACCTTCAGAGCGCATATATTCCATAACTACCTTCTGGAGATCTCATTATATACCATTAAAAGAGGTTATCGATACTATTTACCTTTTAAAACGTGATATGCACATTTGTCTGAGTGACGCCTTGTCATATAAAGACGAAAGCATAATATTATGTAATAGTATTGTGAAAAGTAAGTGTTTGCAGACATGGAACAAACCCTAAAAGTAGTAAATAAATTTGCCTTAACAAGGCTGCGGCAAAATATGCATTTAGTCAGCTACAACAAAGATTTTAAACGTTTACTTCCTTGTTGCCGTACACATAGAGTGAGAGTTCGACACGGTGTAATCAATTATTATTTTGTACATTCGAGGATCAACTGGTGATGTATCCAAAGTTGTAACTTGTACAAGGTAGTGTAAAACTTCTCCTATGTTTTGTACATATGATCAAATTTATTTTTCGTTTGTTTTCAAAGGATGAATTATGTTCAAGAGCATAAAAAAGATCCTGCCGTAGATGTTGAGTCATACAGCTTTTGATTTTGTTTGCAGCAATAACAATCATCCCGTCCCCCAACGCGATGCGTGCTTCTTAGGGAAAATTACAGGTAACAATTCATTTCCGAGATCCAAAATAATGGCTTAATGGTCTCCTACCACTGATATTAAAACGCCTGAGAATACCGAGACATAAACAGATTGCGACAGTCAAACATATAAAAACGTTTTAGTAAGCACATTATCAGATACAAAAACATGAAAAGCAGAAGAATGCTGGTGCATAAACAGTTTTATGTATAGT
>OZ026625.1:64831643-64966643 GCA_964020975.1 Hermodice carunculata
GGTATCATGACTGTTTCTTCTGTCGATCAGTGTTGATAAAACATGACGTATGCTTTGCTTGTTTTGACATTGTTTGTTTCTCTGTTATCGTTTCAAATTGTCAGATGTGGTACATGTCATGTCAGAAAGGTTTCAACAATAAGCCATTTTCCTTGGCTTTCTTCTTGTTATATAGGTTAATTTGTATGTCTATTTAAAATATGTTAAGTTTGCATTCTGTGCAGCGGAGGTCCATCGATACATTCTGTAACTTAACATTCATTCATATCATCTTAGTATGTTTCTGACAAGCTACCCTGCAGGAACTCCATTGTTTATTACTATATCAGATCCATCCTCATGAATTGACGCTGTTATATATCTGGAAAGAGTTAATGGGGACTTAGTGTTGATTGCAGGTCATCATCGGTTGTTCACCATCTCTGATGACGGGACAGACTTCATCAAAGAGTGTATAAATGTCTTGGCGGAGATATACGATTTCTGTCTTGAGGTGGTGTGACAGTTCAGCTTGAGTCACACTGAACATGAGAGCCACTAACCACACATCTGGCATACTGTTTCCGTGGAGGGTACTCATCACATTTACCTAAGCCTTCACTATTTGACTCAGGGACATGCTGCAGTTATCCACTGTAAAATTCTTCTCTGTTGCATCTCCACAGTCAAGCACTTCTATTTCTTCAATGCTTTGACTGCTCAAAGACCTGTTGATAAGATGGCGAATATATAGCTCTTAAAGTAGCAATAGTTTTCTGGGGGTGCTAAAAATATAGCAATTTTATCAATTCAGTTTGTGATAGCATTAGAACATCTTGGGAAATTACTCTATTTCACAGTATTTTTTCCACACTCTATGCCTACTTCTTATCAATGTGTTTTGACAGACTTCTCTGAAAGAAATGGCAAACGTGCATATCCCTTGATTGAGCAGTTTCCTGAATCATCTATATGGACTTTCACCATTGTCCTATTATAGAATATCAGTGGAGAATCGGGACCTTGCATATTGGGTTTCCAAGAGACAGATTCGAAATCTCAACACCTTCTCTGACCCTTTTGTCTATTTCATTGGTTGACGCAAGTGCGCCCATTACATTATTGATTCTATGAATATATCTCGCAAAGCATGATCATTCTTCAAGGAAAAGATCCAACCCACAATCTCTCACCCGCTGCCCTTGAACATTGACACTGTGCAGACCCACATATCCTGATTTGCAAGTAAAACCTATGGGTCTATACTTTGTCTGACAGGCCAACAAAACTTATGGGCACTTGCAGTTTAGTCTTTGCACATCTTCCTGCAAAACAATTTATGCATATACATATACATATATATATATATATATATATATATATATATATATATATATATATATATATAGAGAGAGAGAGAGAGAGAGAGAGAGAGAGAGAGAGAGAGAGAGAGAGAGAGAAATATCGATATATCGAACCGTAGAAATTGTTCTCATGGACAAGCTATAGTACCACATTAATTTATCTGTTTTGTTAAATACAAGTAGAGATTGAAAAGCTCGTGTCATCAATGTTTACAAAACTGGTCAGTAAATCAGCTATTCATTGCAAGTGTAAACGTAATCAGAAATAGATGGAGAGGAAAATGTTAACTTCTAAGACTTGCAGATCGTTTTCGTGAACGTTTATAAAGAAGTCCCCAAACACAGGAAGTGAGTCAATACACCGGCTCATCAACATAAAAAAGGAATTGAGCCAGCCTATAGTATTCACCATTGTAAGATATAAAGGGCGTTAGCAAGTGTACCACCACTTTAGGATATGACTGAAGTGAGCCAATATACCACTTTAAGATAAAAAGTAAGCATGTATACCACCGCATTAGGTAGCAGGGAGAAAGCCAGTATGCTACCACCCTAAGATAAAGATGAAGTGAGCCAGTATACCACCATCGTAAGATCAACAGGACGTCAGCTAGTACAACACCAATTTAAATAAGAATGCAGTGACTGGTATACCAATACTCTGAGACATTAAGAGCGTCAGGTATAAACCAACACCTTAAGATGTGAAAATTAGTCAAACAGTCACCTTCATTTTGCTTTTCTGCAAAATTAATGGCAATGGCCTTCTATTTTGATTAACAAAATGTTTTCACACACACACACACACACACACACACACACATATATATATATATATATATATATATATATATATATATATATATATATATAATTTATTGCGTACACAATCACAGGTACATGAGAAAATGCAGGTGCATGTTTACATGGCAAAGCGGAAGTCTTTGTCGTCAGCATACTGCTGTTGAATCAATTAAAAGCAATCTGTTGCTGATATATAGCATTTCTGATGATCCCTCAATACATTCTGTAAGTTATGTAATCAACAGTGCTTCATTTACATAACCGTATTGTCTCTTAAGTCTTTAAGTCCCCATTACTAAAACACATAAAGATAAACTGCATTTCTTTGCAATATATATATATATATATATACATATATATATATATATATATATATATATATATATATATATATATATATATATATATATATATATATATAAGATTACTACCAAGTGTATCATTTAAATTCTGTATAGCTCTATATGCAACAAAACCCATTATGTCATTCTTACTTATGATACATTTTGGAGAATCGAGAATGTATTTGTTGCTCAATGTGGTAAGGCTTAAGTAAATGCTGTAGTATTGTTCTGTAGATTCAATAATTTTCTAACAGCTTTGTTCCTGGCGCTCAAAATTTCCTTGAATTGCTTACAAATGTTACTCCATGTTTGTCAACCGTAGAAGGAGGTACAATATGAACCAAACATTTTACCAAATCTTGCAGTTATAAGTTGATCTGAAATTTGCAAAGAGCCTGTTTACTTGTGAATAGAAGATCCCCTTTTACAGTGCTATGTAGCCTCTATTGTCTATTTTGTCATTTAAAGATGGCATGCGTATACAATTTTCTTCTTCCGTTCAATGTTATTTCCACAAAAAGGTAAACTGGGATACTCATCTGTACTTTATTTAGAGAATTAAAAGATAGTTAAACAGCTCATACACGAGTCACAATATTGTGAAAAGAAACCTATAATGAGGGTCGTGACCAGCTCCAGCAAACAGCTTTCGTCGTGATGGAAAAGACAAAAAAAAAATTAAAAGCTGATCTAGATATACTGATTGAAAGAAACTCTATGAAAAGTTTAATGCCCCATTTTTGTATAATTCTCATCGTTGACTCGTTAACCCGAATTTCGCTTTTACATTATATCGAGATTGCTGGAACACATAATTATCGGATTATATATTGTTTGTACAGGTAGGGTATGCATTGAATATAATTGTTTTCTATTTGCAACAAAGCTGAGAGGGACGCTGTTATAAAGCTATTGTAAAACATCCAGCCATTTTTCCTCCAATTTGATTTTAAAACGTTTGGCTAATGAAATGAGCGGCATCGTCGTCGTCGTCGTCGTCATCATCATCATCATCATCATCATCACCATTATTATTGTTATCATTTGACAAAGTTATGTAGATTTGTGTGAATGGCAAACTAAAATGCTGATTGGTTCAGATTCTTAAAGTGGCGATTTGTATGTCATTTTGACCCAAGCAAACCTACTGGTGTTTCTTTAACACTTTGCAATCGGCAAATTACAAAAAAATTATATTCCTTGACGCGATATCTGGCCCTGCTGTATCCAAATTTTAATTGAAGAAAAATGTGAACACAAATCCAAACGTGTACAAACGATATAGTTTTTTCGCCTCGACATAATATACTGATGTCTCACCGCACATGAGTTTCCAGTCTAAGCACGGAGGGAGTATGTCTTAACAAAACCCTTTTTAGATATTGGAGGGGTTTGTTTAAGTGTTATATAAACCATTCTTAGCATAAACAACTTTCTATGCAAGATCACATAAACTTTTGCATCAGTCCTTTTTAAGTAGACAAAGGGTTAACCTAAACGTATCATCGCCATTTTGTGCACTAAAAGGGTCACTCAAAGTCTAAAATATCTTATCCGAAGCACCGAAAAGATTAACGTATATATAAGGCACAAACGGAATGATACATATCACGTGAAAATAAAAAAAAAAGAAAACTCCATAAATGATTGTTTTCCATTGTATCTGTGGTATGATTTCTTCTTATATGACGACTGGCACAAAATTTTGAACTCTCTTGCACTTTGTTACAGTTTAGAGGGAACAAAAGTCCTAAAATACACACAGATGCTTCTCTTATGATTTCATGATACACATTATAACTTTTCATTGCATACAATGAGATATTGCTCCTGATTATGGACCGATAACAAATTACAATAGGCTCCTAGAACAAATGGTCCATAACCACAAAGACAGCGATGTATTATGACAAACTTCTTAACGTTATACATGCATACATGAACGCACGCATACATACATACATACATACATGCATACATGAACGCACGCATACATACATACATACATACATACATGAACACACGCATACATACATTCATACATACATGCATACATGAACACACGCATACATACATTCATACATACATGCATACATGAACGCACGCATACATACATACATACATACATGCATACATGAACGCACGCATACATACATACATATATACATACATACATACATACATACATACATGCATACATGAACGCACGCATACATACATACATACATACATACATACATACATACATGCATACATACATACATACATACATGAACGCACGCATACATACATACATACATACATACATGCATACATGAACGCACGCATACATACATACATACATACATGCATACATGAACGCACGCATACATACATACATACATACATACATACATGCATACATACATACATACATGAACGCACGCATACATACATACATACATACATACATACATGCATACATACATACATACATACACACAGACACATACATACATAAATACATACATACATACATACATACATACATACATACATGCATGCATGCATACATACATACATACATACATACATACATACATACAAATAGATATATTCCTCACAGTCCAATTTCTTTTTCCTTGGGCGGAACTTTTTTTCCATAGAGCTTGTCTAGTCCGCAGCATAGTTAAAATATATCGGCCCAGAGCGGATATATTTCAAGTGCCAGTGAAACTTCCGACAATTTTTATCTATACTTTTCAATAACAAAAAAGCTAGTAGGTGGGAATGGTTTGAACCCGATATTCGGCGTACCAGAGTCCCGCGTGCGATCCGTTACACCACCCAGCCTGACACGAACACAACTGTTTTATTCTTCTCTTTGTCGCAGCATGTCTTTCACCCATATTCCATGGAGGGCAATGAGCATAACAGGGCAAGTGTCAAGGTCACTTCATTGTCTGGCATTTTTTATTTACAATTTTCTTTTTTTTTTCCCGCCTAAATTCAGTTGTTTAAACATGTTAATGTCCAGTGTGCACTGTTTATATAATGTATGTCTCGGACGTCAGAGCTTCCATATAATCCAGTCTTTAACTCTATGATCCCCCAGGCTCTTAAAAGATTGACTTTTGAATGTCCAAGATGAAGCTTTTCACTGTTTGACCTTTCCCAGTAAGCCCAGATAAGTGTGTTTGCCTCAAGCTACAAGCAGCAAAATCACAACTTAAGAACAGGGAATAACTTATTTGCATTGTTTCAAAGTAAATGTATGTGGCCGATACGATAGTTAGTCGATCATAGTAGCTCTTTTCACAACATTAACCATAATTCGCTACGAAGGTCTGTTGGAAACCTAAACTGCATTAGCGGCTTCTATAATCAGGGTATCACGCTTCACAGATCAACACTCAAATATTATCTCTTCAATTCCACTGATAATTCTTTAAGGAGGCCTTTAAAGATGCCATAGAGGAGAAGAAGGAATATTCTGCCGCTCCTTGCCCCTGAAGGGACGTGTACTCTTCGAGCTTTGCACTTGTAAGAGCGCGTATTAATCTATTGATGTGCGTCGCGCAATAATTTCCGGTTGGCAATCACGGTGTCTACAACATCAGGAAGTTATACATCACTGCTCGGTAAAGCAACTGGCGGAAGGAAAAGGCAGTTATAGGTATGCGGTGGACTAGTCACTTTTTTTCCTTGCGACAAAGTACCGCCATAGTGTACTTCCGAAAACTTTTAGGATTGTTCCCTCTCAATAGCTCGGAAAATTACCATCGCGTGCTCAAGCCTTCGATAGAATAAGGGTAGTATGGGAATTGAAAGCTGAGTGTTCACATTTATCGTCTTACTTTTGCGCACATTCAAACCATGGCTGATTCTACACGTTCAAATGAAACTTTATTTCTGTTCACAATTCGCTTCAATTCATCAAATAGGTCATAGTGCACCTTGGATGATCGACAAATAGACTGGTTTGTCGACTTACTGTTTCAGTCGTATTTGTCAGACCCCGTGAGGAAGGACCATTGGTATGAGTTGAGGACCATTATGGCCTGTAGTAGAATCCATGCTTATCAATGTCATGTGTAGTGTGTATTATGATGCATTCTCGACTGATGTATTTTTTTTTCTTCTGTCCGATAACAAAGTATTTTGTTTATGTCGGACTGACTGACAGGAAATACAGAGAACCTCTATTTCAGGTTTCTCTTACGAATATGAGCTCAGTCTTTTAAGGTCTTCATGAATGTCTATGATATGGTATACGGGCACTACATGCTTGTTAGCGTTCAAATTGATTGTCTGTTCATGCGAAAGGGGTTTTGTTTTCATTGAAACTAGTGCTGAACTCCTCCACAATACATCACAATGGTACTCCACATGCACAATACGAGGACAGTGAAACGGGTTTAGCAACAACTTCTTTCATGCAAATTGACATTTAAACATAAAACCACACCATGATCTGTTGGCGGTTCAAATAGGACAGTTCACTTATACTACACATGTCAATGCAGATCGGACTAGTACTCACGCACAATTCCTCATCACTAAAAAAGTAGTGCGTATTGAACAAAAATAAAGTGGACACCACAATGTCGAAAATGAAAGGAAATTAAGCAGTAGACTGCATTATACATATTCCATCATTAAGTCAAAATATTTGTCATTAATGCAACTGATGCGCGCCATTGTACAATTTTGACACATTCTACAAGTTGGACAGCTGAGTAGGACAAAGAATTTATTGGAAACTGCATGGTGCCTGGGATCACCTGGATTAGCAAAGAGAACACATTCAATTTCTTTTATCACTTTCCTTTCATTAAAAATGTTGACAGTGACTGCCAAGCCAACATATATTAAAATAGTCAACTGCCGCCACCACTGCAGTGTATGTTTCTTAAGTTTCTTGTCTTGAAAAGTTAATTAGAAAAAATAAAGCATCTTGTAAAATCTGTCGACCTAACAGCTTTCATAATTGTGACAATAACTTCACAAGAGCGCTTAAGAAAAAAGCAACATATGCAGTTTCGAACTTGTAAAAATAGTAATGGGTTATAAACTTTAGCCCCATTCCCTATAGTATAGTTGAAGAATCTGCACGTGGGTACTCTATTCGAATTATTTAAGCCATGTATAGTGCAGACAAAAAGTGTATTTATAATGTACGTAGATTTTACCCGAGTTTCCGATAAAAGCAAGCAAGCAAACGTGCAAAAAAAAAAACAAAAAAAAACAGGTACAAAGGTTTTTTTATGAGACTATGACATAATGCAAGCTTCAAAATTTCTCAAGACCAGTAACAGCGACCAGCGTCAGCCTTCTCAAGCTAGTTGACCAGTGCCTCGCTCTGGCGATTGTTTGCCACAGTTTCAACATGGATTGTTTCAACACAAAGGTTCCCGCCGGGAGACCATCACCTTTGATAAATCAAAAGCTTGTCTCAATAACATGGCGTTACCAAGAAAAAGTTGGATGCTATAATTATCTTGAGGGAACGCTTCGCAATATAACCATATACAAGTAATAAGATGAACATGGATCATGTAGAACCATCATGAAATAAGAATTAAAATTTATCTTAAAGCTACGTTTCATTTTTATTCCTGATTTTACGTCACAAAGATGAACTGGATAATCGTATTCTTTACAGATTTGGGTGGTTAATGGACTTGTTTATAAGCAATATGAAAACAAATTAGCCTGCATGCATATCATTTGCCACATCTGTGCGTGTCTCCAAGTTTCTTTAGACCTTTTTAACGTTTTTACAGTATATAAAACGGACTGTGAAATCACAGTGGGCGCGACCTCACACTGTAAATGCCATACATGTCAGTAAATTTGCCAAATTTTCGTGCGCCTCTGCACACCGAATGGAGAAAGTGTCCGTGGTATTTCTACAATTTTCAAGAAGGGTCTTTGTTTGGAATACATATCATGTTTAAATAATAGGCAAGCTTCAACGGACACTTTAATAACGGCTTCCTAAATCCCTGGCGAGACAAATGATAGGGCATAAGCAGAGCTATATGAATACATGTTTGTCACATCTCTGTATTAGTAGGGATGAAGATAAAAGTGTCGTCTATATCCAGATAGATAGGTTCAAGTTACAAAAAGACCCACTACCTAGGGAGAAATTATAAGACACCTTGTAATTATGCTGGAACGAAAATCAAAGGCCACGGAAAACATTCAGCACGCGCTTTTCCTAATTATCATCCTTGCCAAATAGAATGCGGTTGAGGGGTTTTATGCTAATAACTGGTTTGTGTGTCCGAGCACCTGCTTATGAAAAGAGCTCGTTATTTATTATAAACTATTATCAGCTTTATAATTTGAAGCAAATGTTAACAATTAAAGTTTGAAAATGGCGGCAGCCTGTCACGCGTAAATCGGGCAATCGAATGGAATTTGGTATACCCATAATCATATGCGACATATGAGCCGCGGTACAAATGAAATTTCAATAGCTAACTTGAAAAAAAAATATTGTATCTTTTGTCTACTGTTTGTGTCATCTCCCAGTATAAATGACACGAAACTTGACTCCATTTTAAACTAATTGTTTGCATTTGTTATGTTTTTAGGTAATGTACTTTTAATGCTTGTGAGCAATTTGTTTCGTTTGTTTTCATTTTGATATTGAGAATTTGTAGCCGTCGCAAAAAACCTGCTGTTTACGCTAGCACAATGGATACAAAGTTGATCAAATACAGGAAAGAACACGCGATAACATTGATTGAAGCCCCACATTACACAATTTGATCGCATATATAAAGTTTAATGGCATTGAGTGACACATGGTGGAACCAGATAATATCTTACTTGACACTAGTTAAATTTAGTCTGCCACTGCAGGTCTGTCTCTGTGCGGCCATTCGGCCAGCCATTCACTTTGATTTTCATGTTAATCGAAGAAAGAAATTGTTCAGAACTGCAGACCTGAAATGAGTATGCGCTACCACGTCATCAACGTTCCTTGGCGAAAGGAAAGCTATTGATGCACTTTTATTCTGACGGAGAAAGGGCAAAGAAAAAATTCACTCTCGCGTACCAAGAGAGTGGATCAGAACAAAAGATTTCCTAATGCATGGATTTTTGGATGGGCAAAACATTACTGTCAGGGATGCTGCCAAGTTTATAAAACCTGAAAAATCACATCTTGTTATGGGCAGGATATTTTTATTAATATTGGAGGTGAAGACCGAATAAGGCGGGCTAAAGTGAAAAAAAAGTGAGGAGAGACGTAAATTTCATATCGCTGTGTTAATGTTCAAATGTGCCAAATGGTTTGCCTCAAATTATTTGATTGACCCGGTAAATTTCATTTCTGACGTCCACAAGTGGAATGCGCGTAACAAAAATTCTAAAGATGTTTTACTACCGTTAGTGAACCGTAATACTTTTCAGAAATTTGACGCTGATAACGAAGCATGCGTCTGAAACTCCTTGCTGGATTTTATCAGAAGACTGGCTGACAATCTTCAAAGTAATGATGCAGTGCATCATACTGAAAGGGGTCATGATTTGATTTGTATCAAGTTCACGATATAATCATGACAGAATCGGACTAAACTTTGGCCAATTTTGCTAAATACAGCAGGAGACACATTTGACACTGAAACCGCGCTTACGATATAGACTTGAACCTGAAGCCCGACCATATTTCCGAGAGGACATATCGGTAAATGCTGACCATATCGAGGTTCTGATTTTATGACGAATGGGTTCCGAACGAGTCCTGTTTACGTGTAGCGGGTCACACGTCCGTCAATACAAACATGCGATTTGACCAGAATGTGGTGCACACGTTCGTTTCGCGGTCGTAACGATGTTATCTTGCCTGCTTGCAATCTTGTGTCAGCTTCTTAAAAACCTGGAACAGTCTGGGGAGTGAGTCCACGATCAATGCACCCATGATGTGCTGATGAAAGCTGGGGACTTGTGGCATATTATTCCCACAAAGTTAGGCAACATTTACGATAGTGGACACTTTCTGATAAGTTGATAAGTTTTGCGGGAAAACTTCGCGTCTTGGTACATCAGAGTTAGGTCCCTGCCTGTTGATTAACTGATGCGGGGTGTTTCTGAAAATTTCGGTAAATATTTTGTACCGCCAAGGTATAAATGGTCACGGCTTACATAGGCTTCGCAAAGTAAAGCCTCCTTCAAAAGATTAATACTTAGACAGGTAATTTACATCCTTGGAAATATTTGAAGGCCACAACTGATGATAAAGAAAATAAAGCTGCTTCCTGTCGTTCAACAGTTTCATCTGCATCATAGTGAAGGTGTCCGCTTCAACATTCTAATATATAAATAAGCTCTGGGGTTGGAGAAGGTTACAACGTTTATTTTGCACATCAGTCTGTCCATAATGTGCAGACAATCTGTTCGTTATCGAAATATGGGAACAAATGACTCTTCATTTTAAGTTCATAATCTGGATCACCATAAAAGATAGTCCAGCCCCAGCCGCCTGAAATGCCTTAATTATGTCTCTGTAGCACGATCTCTCCCAGACATCAAACTTTTGAAGTTCAAAAGTTATAGACATGTATCTGTGTTCTACTAAAAGATAGAATGTCTCGCCAAAAATCATGCCATGAATGCCTCCTTGCTAGTAGAATGCTTACATAGGTGTCGTTTTGCACCAATAATGTATGCCAGATTTTTATTGATATGCCTTAATCCAGTCATCAATCTGTCTGTGCTATGAAGAGCTGAATACTTTTCATTAAAATTGTCGAATGTTCATGAAGTCTGACCACACCTCCATTATGTGACTTGTATGTTTGTTTGCTTTCTAATAAGAGATAATATTTCAGCAGTGAACCCTGTCTAACTTTACAGTAGACGATTCTGTGGTGAATTTCGATATATTCATCTTATGAAATACCGTTTGCTTGAAGGAATAGAAATTTTTTGGAATTGAAGTAAAATAATGATTAAAAATCATTTCCGTGAAATCTGACAGTGCGCGTTTGATGACAATTTACGTTGAGCAAGATAAATTAATTGCTGAACTCATGGTCAATTCCCGTATGCAAATTTATGTATATTTTCGAACTTCAGTCACACTAGATCACCACTAAAGGAGAAATAAGTTCCAAGGCTAGAGATGTATATGATAAGTTATGAATGTATGTCTGCATTGCCCGGACCATAAAAAAGAGCAATTGCAAGGCATCAGGCATTGCATTGGGGTGACAAGCAAAACCCGATGGCATCCATGATTGCAACAATAACATCTACAACAGCTTTAAGGTATGTTGATCGACTTCAGAAAACTAGCAAAGCAATTTCCTTCAGAAAGTGTTGGTTGGCAGTGTCTTTTCTGATGACATGGGTGAATGGCGACTTGTGACCTGACAGGGCAATAGACGCGACCTGCTGACCTAAGAAATTAATTAAGGCTACCAATGACTGACCTACATATGAATTTCAGTAACTTAGATTTCTGTGACCTTGTGACCTGGACACATGAAAAAGAGTGACCCATTGACCTCAGGGATACCGATCTATAGCCCCATGAAAGGTCACTGTTACTATACTGACTGCACCGAAATCATCCAAATTAATCATTGCAAGATTATATTCAAACCTCAAGATATGGACATTTCAAAGAACAATGGGAACAAAATTATATAGTAGGTTTGTTGGTCCAAGATGTAAATTTTACGTATTGTGCAGCAGAAAGCTCACACTAAACCGTGCGCTGAGAATATCGTTTATGTGTTGCCGTCGCCTGATTGTAAACAATAGTACAATGTAGAAGTGTCTGCGTAAAGAAATTTGGCCGCAGCGTTTAGTTTGAGATGTAGTTTTCGGGAATAGTTCACTTCCTGTGATTTTGTGCCTGACGAAGTGTTGGACTGATACAAACTTTCACTGACTATGCCATTTTCTACAGGTTCTATACTTTATGAGTTATCCGATCCTATATGAAAATCCGGTATCTGATATTTAGGATAAACTAGAAGCAAGACTATATAGACAGCAAAATACGCCGCATTTAGAATCAAATTCAAGAGTTGATCATATTTCCACTTACTGCTCTTATACGACGACGCAATATCACTGTAAAATTGCGATGCTTAAAAAAAGCTTCCGTGACTTAACCAACCTACTACAGTGCCTTTATGTCTACACATTTAGACCGCTGAGGAGTTCAATTTCCCGGTCCATGTCACAAAACATACACAGTATGAGAAACTCAATATGGCTATCAGACCATTTCTTGATGTGTTCTCAGTGAGTCAAGAATGGATGTTTAACTGATAAGTTATTGGCTGCAGCGTTCATATCTTGATATCTTTTAAGCGCAATATTACAGAAAAGAAGCGAGACACGTATCTTATTCACAAAGGTTTCTCGAAAAAGCCCAGCAGACAAGTTTTCTGCTCTAAAGAACCAGGGAGACAGGATAAGCAAAACAAACTTTTATAAGTTCAAACTAATATGCATATACAAGGAAATAGAGTCGAAATATATTGGTAATCACATTTCTGCTATATGTATCATGGCTACCTTCAATATAGTCTCTCAGAAGATTGAATCGCCAAATTAGTTAAACATCTTATGAAGGACTATCAAATTATGAGATCTAAGAAGGGCATGCCCCACAATCATGTGCAAATCATTCCACAGATTAACGACGACAAGAGATTCACAAATGAGGAGACTGGAGCCGATTGTGTATCTGACTACAGCAGTCTCTTTGAACTGTAAGAAGAAGCTCTTCTCGAATGCAGAATACTGGTTTCATGAATGCCTTATTGCTGTACATTAAATACAAAATTCGCCATTGTCGCATCAAATGTGACAATAGCCTATGCCAAACCTTTGTGAAGAAAAACTCTTAAGTTTCATTATCTGTGGGGATCATTTCTGGCGTTGCTTACAAAATTAAAGATGGTAAGTTCTATATGCTTTAGATTGACTCTGGTAACAGATAACTGGCTTTCCCCGACCTTAGAACCCGTGCCTAAATGCGATACTGATGATTTCGCAAACTTCAAATTGTCCTTTTCCATAATGCGGGTGAAAACAGATATGAAACGTGACAGGCCATTATAGGTGGGTGCAGGGAAGTCGTGATATGAAGATAAAACCTCTGTTGTATCCTTTCTTAATGGCAACCCTGTCGTTATAAAAGTAATTCACCTGGCTGCTTTGTGCAGTTTCAGATAACATGTGCAATTCTCACTTAAACATGATAGAGGAGGAATTATCAGAATACAAAAACAGTCAATTCAAAATTTTTAATTACTATTATTATTCTAAGGTAGGAGGTGACTTCGTTGCCAGTTACATCAAATTATATTTAAAATACTGACAACCAGTCAGTGATGCGGTCCTGAGCGTGCAGTCTCGGACCATATTAGGCGACCTTTGGGACTGGTCACTCTTTCTTGTTGATAGAGTTCCAGTATTCCTATTGAGACAGTAGCACACCCAGAAGCTCTTCCTATTAGGTTCATTTTGTCTTTGGTGGTTGAGTTTAACTGTGTAGTACAGGGGGCCGAATTGCACACCGTAATATTTCTCAGTGCACGATAACAAGCACTCGCAGAGGAGCCTAGTGCCCTCTTGCGGCAGTTTTCAACCATAATGACAGCAGAGGTGTTGTCGGTGAACAGTCACCTCAATTTGGAAGCAGATGTGGTGGAAATTCAGTTACCACAGGAGTTCAATTCCTTACAAATAAATGATCAAGGTAATGTGTGGATAGTTATTTTGCGTATACTGTCAAGAACAAGTATATGATTGTCTCGCAATACAAATGTGAATATGAAATCTGTCACAAAGTATGACGCCCTGCTAATCATAAGGTGTATCGCTTATTTTTCACATTGTATCCTCTCATCAAAAAGTGGAGTCAGGTGACATGACATAGTCCTAGTGTGGAAAATGATGAAATGGCGGTAATACTTAGAGCAAAAAATGTATATGTTAAATAATGGATGGTAGGTCGGCATAATCGCAAGACAGTTTTTACGTTTGGGTATCGAGCCTATTACCAGACAGTCACCTCCGAAATAAATGATTTCATGTATTATCATCATCATCATAATAATATAATGATAATAATATTATTGTTTTTGTTAGTGATAATAATAATAATAATAATAATAATAATAATAATGATAATAATAATAAAAATAATAATGATGATGATGATGATGATAACAATAATAATAAAATACTGTTACAAAAATAAAACCTTGAAGACATATCACAAAATCAATACTGATAGCTTCAATAAGCTTTCTTATTTTACCAGTATAATTTGGTGGTAACTCTATAGTTGGTCTTAAAGTAAGAACTTACAATACTTCTAATATGGAAATAAATACACTAATAGTCAAGCTTGTTTCCATCGATCGTGCTTTTGTTTCAAAGTCGAAGAAGCTGAATCGCAAAAACGCACATATGTATATTCGGTATAAGAATACCTTCTTACACCTGATGTGTAATTAAAATTGCCATTTTGGCGTGGTTGGGATTTATATCCTAATATGATATGGCAGATGTTTAGAATATTTTAAGGATCGCTGATAGGAAATAAAAAAGAAAAACGTACACAGCCAACAGCCATAGACATGGAAAAGCTCCCATCATGCAATATGGTGCCATGTGACTACAGCGTTAAGTGAAAAAAAAAACATAAATACTACAAGTGCTGACTGCTAATGTCTGAATTCTACTTTTAGATAGACCTCTACTTTTTGGTGGTACTTTCTGAAAACTGAAGGATGAAAGAAAGCTTTCTATTACCGGACACATTTGTAATGAGAACAACATTAAAAAGAAGTCATTGATGAGTTTGGCCCTCGAGACAGTGATGACTTTATGCATAATTGAAAGCATGAGCTAATTATTCGTAACCAAATGCCGATCTCGAATATCTTGCAGCAGATCATAGTATCGTCGTAAGTGTAACATGTGACAGCCAGTTTGCTGCCTGCAACATATGGTGTTGAATTTAATTCAAGATAAATACACACATTTCACCGTTTATTTTGACGATATTGTTAAATGTGTGAGCACAGGTTTTTGCTTGATCGTTCTATGAAATACAATCAGCAATATTTTGATACTACGGTTTGTAATTCATTTGGAACGTATGTTCCCTTATGTAACATTGGCTGTCATGAACATGTTTGAGTTGTCGGTATCCAATCTTTCTTCTAAACAACGGCCGCGTTGTAATGCTGAATGTATCACAATGTTAATTACCTTAAACGGCTATATTGGTCAATTCAAAGGCGCTTGTTGTCCGTAAATAATACCATGAGAAGTTCATTGCATATTTGATCCAGTCACAAAAGAATACCAAACACCATTAGATTAATAAGGGAGATCTGGGTTAGTTCTTAATTCGCCTAAAGGTGGTGCTGCCCATCCTGTTTATGGTTGACCGCCCACATCTTGTGGTCACTTTCCATGACCCTTACTTTTTCTCCATAGATTAACATGGGGAACTAGCACATATAAATTTAACCTCTCTATATGTTGTCAAATAAGCATTAAGTTTTCATTTTATCACACCTGGGTGCATTTTAAAGGTAACAGTGTGTACTTCAGGTAGATTAGAAGATGATAATTCCAAAAATCGTTCTCATATATGCAGGGTGAAACTTTCAGGTTCACTGTAGTGAAATGGGCTTTGGTGACCCACCTGAAATCAAATGGCATGGGTTGCTAGGTGTCACAAACATGCATCATGGGAACAAAAGACTATGTGTCAAGAAACTAAAGCAAACCAGATCACCCCTATTATGCACGGTCGTTGCACTTTGCCCACCTGTGATTGTACACAAATGCACGAACACATTCATACATATGTATGTATATGTATGTAAGTGAAACAACAGACACGGATGGATGGTTTATGTCATGTACGAAATTGTATTTCAATTTATCACAATCTTTCACCAACAGTTAGCATTAAAGTATTCAAAAATATAATGTGCCACTTGTTTCTGAAGACCGCGTTATTGCAGGTCAAAGGTTGAAAGATAATTTGTATTGATCAGAGTGGTTTTAGTTGATTTACATTAGTACTTCTGTACTGAAACACATAACTGTAGGTAGTTCCGTGACCAAGTTATTTGACAGCGCCGTCAGTCCAACACTTACCAACTGATATGCTGTTACACGACAGTGCTGGCAAGCCACAACCCACGGGGGGATGATAAATGTGTGAGGCACATTGGTGCATTTGACACTTCAACATGGGCATGTGCAGGACTTCTAGAAGAATAGCAATCAGTAATTTTCACTTTTGCGGTGTAAGAAAGGAAGCAGTATCCACTTTTACAACTCATGAAAGTACGTAATGCACACTTTTGCAGTCTACGGAAGCAGTGTTCACGCTTGCAGTCTGTGAAAGTACGCAGTGTCCATTTTTGCAGTCTCTCGAAACAGTAACCATTCTTGCAGTCTGTTAGGGTAAGCTGTTTCCACATTTTGCCGTTTAGGAAAATGGCCCCGACAAATGGTCAGGAACGATTCTACTACTCAAAACAAAAAGTTTTGAGTTTGTCGATTACAGTTACAATAATGGATATGAAAGGAATAAGATTTCTGTTATTTTAAGGTTTTTTCATGCATGCTCGCCTTTCAGTTTGTGTTCAATTTAATATCAGAGCGCGTCAGCATACGTTTGAGTTCAAAATCATGTCAGATAAATGTTATCTTTGTGGCTTGGTGTCCAGGTTTCTTTAGCAGCAGTGCTGACATAAAGACAATGACAAAAACCAAGAGACAAGGGATAGAGGGCAGCACTGGTAAGAAAAGAGGTCATCTGACCTATTCTGACCAATACTATGATCAGGGTAGGTCACATGATACCTTTTGACCAGTGGTATCGTCTACTACTTCCTGTCCTTGGGCATATGCCATTATAAAACATTGTATATGGGCTTGCCTAGAAGAACATATTCATGGCTACTCTACGTGACTAAACCCAGTGTTTCCGTTAACTCCCATTTGGGGGTGTAGTACTCTTTTAAAACCTGAAATTCTCTCACAGCAAATTATAAAAGGTCACAAGTCTTTTTTATTTGTATGTAAAATTGGTAAAAATCCGATTTCTCTCCTCAATTTCTCTCTTTGTGACCCCGTAAAAAATTCCTAGTAGAATCACTGAAACCTCAGGGATCAGAGTCTGCGGCTGCATTCACTCTTGTTGCGGTTGTTCTGCTGCTTGATATTTCTTTAATCGAAATATGGTGCCCAAAACATGCACCAAACCAAGTGAAAAATATCACTGTCTGACTAGGACCCTAGTAACGTAGGCCACTAATGGACTTGCTCAAGAGGGAAGACCAATTCTGGATTTACCTTAGGCAGATGGCTGCAGCAGATTTGCATGGCTTTTGTATTCAGAACAGAGTAATCCTAAATGAAATACAGGAAGCGATTCCAGCCAGGCAACTACAAAAGATTGAACTCAAGTAGTTGCGGATCTCTGTTGAAATTTGAGTGATCACTAAGTTATTACTGTCATTATTTTAATGTTTAATTAATATTGGTTTCAATTTTTTTACGATTAAATGTTACATAGTTTTATTGAAACTTCGTTTGTGGACAGTAAATCATAAAGTAGTCCCTACATATCACTGAATACAGAAAGCGAGGCAAAAGTGCTACCAAGATTGGCACAAACATATTTGTGCCAGGCATCCTGCAAAACTGAAAAGCAACATACCTATATGCAAGCCTACTATGTTACCTGAGAGAGAGAGAGAGAGAGAGAGAGAGAGAGAGAGAGAGAGAGAGAGAGAGAGAGAGAGAGAGAGAGAGAGAGAGAGATTAAAACTATAATATTTTGTTATTGGGCTACTGCGGTAAGTCATGAAACATTTAACAGAAAGGCACAAAAGACGACAACTTTTTCCAAAGTTCCAACGACAGAAAGAAAAAAAAAAGCTGCTTTGAGGATGATGCAAGCGGTATCAGCGGCCTCCGTTTCTTGTACAACCAATAAAAATTTAGCTTTAATAAATCCACCTTGTGTCCACCGAAGTGCCAACAAGAAACCCATATTATTTGCTAATGCCCCACAGGCCTAATTGGTCAGTGAAATTACTATTACATTCATTGGAAATGTACGATATGATAAGCCATCGATTTGAACAATTCTATTGGACAACACCCTCCCAAATATGGGGCGCGATGCAATATTCTCCTCAGCCAACACTGTCGGGAATGGGTATACAATCCTCTTTGCGGCATTACTGTAACATCCACGTTGACAGATGAAACTTAACGACAGACCTATACTTAAGGTCATCAGTGATCTTAGTGAATCTTATAGTCCTCTCCGTATACAAAACCGTAAATTCACATAAAAATTGCAACAAAATAAATATGTTTTGAAAGAGTGCAACCTGAAAATTTATGCCACGATACCTTGGTAATGTTTATTGAAAACCATGTTTTCACTGTAATTGTGAAAGTGTAAAAACAGTGATTGGCCTCTTTGACATAAATGGTCGATTCAGCTTTCACTTTTTCCACATATTTAGGCATTATTTTGGGGAAAACTGTAGATCACACCGCAAATTATAACGTATATCTCAAATTATAAAGGGGGGAGGTCTGTTTGTTCTTTTTCTGAAATACAGGAGTTGGAAGTTGGAATGATTACACAACAAAGCAGAGTTACTTTTTGCTGACTCTGGTAACTAAACGGCACCGAAAGGTAAAAAATCTGGGACACTCTTTTCTTGATCATTGCCAAAACTTAAACTTGCTATTGATATACATGAGGGCCTTATCTTCAAAATTGAACAATCTAGATCGATATTAGTGGTTAATTATGATCTTCTGTGAAATTGTTATGTACACTTTGCTACCATCTAACATTCTAAAATTATAATAAAGTGAGTTTGCAGCTTTTCAGCCATAAACACTAGTTGGGAGTGCACCCTGGTTTCATTGTAGGTTCAATTTGGTATTGTCACAGGGTGGAATAGGGTGCAGCGCCATCTAGCAGTAGAAAAGGATAATACGCAAAAGCAGAAATTTGCAGACGACAGCTGAAGGGAAAATGGCGAAGCGAGGTGAAAATAATAATTCACGGGGAACAATTTGCCACATAAAAAGTTCAGTCTTTTAGGAAAAATCATAACCGCGGGTACAAATGGTGCCGAGTCCAGACTCAAGAAAGTGCAACGGGGTGACACGTTGTTTTACTCATTCCGTCTCTTCTTGTTCTTCTTTTTCTTCTTGTTCTTCTTCAACACATTGTTGCGTTCGTTGCGGACGCGATAACTCAAGAAAGATTTGACTTGGGAAGTTGAAATTTTTTGTGAAGATATTCCTATATAAAACCTTGCTTGGGATTGCAGATGGGTTACCTTGACATGTGTTTCAAGGTCACATGGGCATGCCATCTAAAATTGACATAAATGTAACAACTCTACAAGGATTTGACTTAGCAGGTTGAAATTTTGCATGTTTATGTACCATAATACCAACTAGGTTTGGATTGTAGATGGGTGATTTTGATCTGTTTTCAAGGTCACATGGTCACTTTTAAAAATCATTGCAGATGCACTCGAGAAAGATTGTCTTAAAGAGGTTGACATTTTGTGTGATCATGTTTCTTTGTAAGATTTTTATTAGACCTTGCTTGTGACTGCAGATGTATGACCTTGACCTATTTTTCAAGGTCACGTAGGCATTTCGTCTAAAATCAATGTGGACGTGATATCCCAAGAAAGATTTGACTTGGGAAGTTGAAATTTTATGTGAAGATGTTCCTATGTATGATCTTGCTTGGGATTGCAGATGTGTGACCTTGACATATGTTTCAAGGTCACATGGGCATGCCATCTAAAATTGACATAAATGTAACAACTCTACAAGGATTTGACTTAGCAGGTTGAAATTTTGCATGTTTATGTACCATAATTCCAACTAGGTTTGGATTGTAGATGAGTGATTTTGATCTGTTTTCAAGGTCACATGGTCACTTTTAAAAATCATTGCAGATGCACTCGAGAAAGATTGTTTTAAAGAGGTTGACAAATTTGTGTGACTATATATGTATGTAAGACTTTTGTTAGACCTTGCTTGTGACTGAAGATGTATGACCTTGACCTATTTTTCAAGGTCACGTAGGCATTTCGTCAAAAATCAACGTGGATGTGATAGCTCATGAGAGATTTGACTTGGGAAGTTGAAATTTATATAAGAGCTTGCTTGGGATTACAGATGGGTGACCTTGACCTATTTTTCAAGATCACATGGGCATGTCATGTAAAATCGATAACTCAAGAAAGATTTGACTTGGGAAGTTGAAATTTTATGTGAAGATGTCCCTATATAAAACCTTGCTTGGGATTGACCTTTTTCAAGGTCACACGGGCACTTTTTCAAAGTCATTGCAGACACAGTAGTGAAAGATTACACTTACAGAGATTGATATTTTGTGTGATTATGTTTCTATGAAAGACTTGTAAGACCTTGCTTGTGACTGCAGATGTTTGACCTTGGCCTATTTTTTAGATTTCAAAATGTCAATAAAGAGTGTACCATTACAATACCTGTAGATCATTGGAATCGGTATGCCTATTTATAAAAATAAGGTTGACAATAGTAAAGGCGCATGGGGAGACATTTGATTTTCTGTGGGAAAATCAGCCTGTTCTAGTTAAATTTTTCTTCTTTGAAATTGTTTTCAACTGCACAAATAAAATGCTGCCTATTTTTTACTTAAGAGATTTTCCGTATATTCAAGACCAAGAATTTCCGTAGCATCAGAAAGATACAGTGAAACAATTCATGAGATGCCTTTCTGTAACCCTACAATAGAAATTTCCACACCAGTATTAAAATAATTTGATTATATGTTAGGTACAAGATACCTGTTTGAGTTAATGAAAATTAAGTACCAGACTTATTCATTAATAAAATAAAAACGCATTACTATAAAATAGTTATAAGATCATACAAAAAATTATATGAATCTATCTGCAATATTGATAATTGTCATATTTGCACCTGCAATGGTTAATTAATTTTGATGTTATTATTTTCACGTACTTTATTTTGACTTGAATGTATATATTAATTAACCGTGATAATGACACTTGATAGAATAGTGTACGTAAGAAAACATGGTTGCAGTGTAAATTTAATTTATAAATTGATATTTAAGTTTAACATTTTAGGGTGGCCTGCATGGCAGTGACTGATTAGAGTCTTGAAGCAGTGTTTCCCTGGTTTCTAGAAAACAACATCAATCTGTATCTTGACTGACTGTAACATGAGACTAAATAAATTTCATTCATTCATTCATTCATTCATTCATTCATTCATTCATTCATTCATTCATGGTTTTAACGCAATAAAAATCTGACGTGACGCAGGTGGAACGCGTGGACCGCCAACTTGTAACTTGACATTGGAGTTACGGTGATATAATTATGCCATACATATATGTGGTGCTGCAGAAATGTCTGATGGCAGAATGCTTAGATATTTAGTATGGGCCGTCATACCCTCTCAAGCTTATAACCTTTTTTCAAAAATTATCTCTTGAATGTGGCTTGGAAACCAAATACATAAATAGAATAAAAATAGGCCTAAGTGCTTTTGATTACCAATTCAGCACTGCGCAGTTGCAAAACAGATATGAAGAGTATAGAACTTCCTGAGAAAAATTAATTGCATGAGTGCGGCATAAGGTGGATAAAACCGATAAACAGCATTTTATTTACGTTATCCAGTAGTCGTAGGAGTATGTACCTTGGCATCAAAGAATCAATATTACGGGGCGCTGTTGACGGAGGGGGTGGGGGTGGGGGAATCCAATGACCCAAAGGTTTTGACTCAAAAAAGAAAAGAAAAAGAAAAAAAACAAAAACATAAACAAAAATCCTTTTGAAAATTGCAAGAAATCCAAAAACATTTTAAAATTTCAGTAATCTTTTAATCCTAAAACAGAAGAAAAATCCAATAATCCACATTTTCAAGTATAAACAACTCAATAATTCCTTTATTAGGACCAAAAACCTGATAATCCTGAAACCGTAAGAGGGCCCCTATTGTACATGGAACACAAGCCACTCACGAAACTCTCCCCGTGTTATTCTTTCTTTTGACTTATATATGTATTTCTCTGCAATGTAATGCCCACAATTCTATATGTCACAGACAATATATGCCGAAGTTTCAGCTTACTGGGATCACTGATTGTAGAAAGTCCATATATGTCTGAACACAAAGCGTCAAGTGACCAACAGCTGTGATACAAAATGACGAAGCATTATATTTGAAATTTTTGAAAAAATCGATATATATATATATATATATATATATATATATATATATATATATATATATATATGTATATGTGTGTGTGTGTGTGTGTGTGTGTGTGTGTGTGTATCCAAAGGATAGTTGCAAATCGTTTTTCATCATTCTGGTTGTTATATTTGCCGTGGCATGGATTGATATTAATGTTTATTTAAGTTAAACTCTTTCAGTGCAAATTTTTGGAACTACATGAAAAGCTTTCCTCGGCGTGCACAATCCCTAAAGTGCTGTATTAAGATTAAGTCAACAGCTTTCCTCGGGACACTTTGCGCGCATTGCTAGCAAAGTGTCCCGAGGAAAGTTGTTGACTACGACTACCTGTGGGTTTAGACTAGGCTTGCTGGCATTTGAACGAAGGTATCTTCATGAGGAATTTGAATCTTTTAACCATTATATGTTTAACAGTTATGAGAAAACAACTATAGCACTGATTGGCACTTGTAGTCTTAAGACGGAATCGAGGTAAGCAGTTGCATGGTGCAAGCAATGGCGGGTATGCTGGCGCTTCAATGCAAGGTCAGTTCACAAGGAATATGAATGTAGTACCACCACGCTAATTGTGACAAATGGCAAAGAAAGAGTTAATTGCACGTGTTTGTTGGTTATAATGTAAATGTTGTTTGAGATGTATCCGCATGGTTACTCGGTCAATACAACAAAGTTTTAGTATTTCGGGGTAGGGGGGATTCCCTTGTTTATTTTAATGATGACAGTTTTGTCATTATATTAAATGTATGCTTAAGTGATCAAAATAGACAGGTCACGTTGAAATATTTGGATACACTGTTTAAAACATGTAAACAATATTCACGCACGTGTTCTGCGTGTAACTTTGAAATTTCCATTGGTGTCATCGTATATAAGCATTATTGTCGTAGGTACGGTCTGGTAAGGTCTAAATACGTTTTTTTTTATTCGCCCCGGGGACAGGAAGATTGATTACCTTAAGTTTCGTTTGTCGTCTAATTTTAGAGCAGCCCTTAAGTGACTAATCGCTGGTGCTAACCGGGCCACCCCTCCCTGCTGTTGCGGTATATTCATGAATCATGGTCTCTATAGCCGCATCAGATGGTTGGGGCAGACATAATAATAGTCCTTGTCATCCGTGCTTTTCAAATTGACTCATTGTCGTAAAGGTCTATTGATACGCGAGGCAATATTAATATCAAAAATGAACACAAATGTCTTTAATTTCTCTAATTCTGCACTGCAGACTGCCAAGCTTTTGTTTTCTCCAACGTGGGTGTCAAAGCAGCCACAAGTAACACCGCGAAGATTGGAAAGAGGCTGGGTACCTGGGAGAGAGCATCAATTTTGAAAATTAGAATGCACTTAGAGGGTTGGCGGGCTTTTGACACCCAACAAAATGTCGTTTGCTTCACAGAGATAGCGCAGCGGTGTCATGTTGATGCAGAACTGGGACCGAAGATGAGAGAAGAGGTCTGCTTGTGATAATTGTCGCTGTGGGGAAAAGTTTTACGGCAAAAAGTTTTTTGATATCTTATTAAATCAAGACAGACAGACTTGGAATCACCTTGTGCAAAACAGAGTGTGAGTAGGGCTGTAAAATAAGATGTAACACTCCTGTGGTGAAAGATGATTGCTTCCCGCCCCTTTTCGGTAAAATATCTGAATAGGTCTCTCCAGAGAGGACAATATATCACCAGCACAAATTAAATTATCTGCGTGAAGTAAATCTAGGTTGTATTTAAAAGGGAATTGAAAAGATAGTCAAAGAACAATTAAATTGACGCTGTAGTGTAGACATAATTTATATTGACCACCAAAACGTTGTGTAGACTAAAACGCTAATGGATGTGAATTATTGGCGATTTTGTGGTAAATCCTGGTGGAGAGCACCATATTTCACGTTAATCCTAGTTTAGCAGCCTGTAATTATCGGCATCAGAGCATGATTTCCCAGTAGGCAAATTAAGTCAACATGCCTCAAGTGCCTGAAAGATCCGCCATTGTAATGGTGAAGCACCCTTCTAAGCACTACGGAGAGTCTATTCATGGGTCTTCTTGTTTACCAACTCTATTAAACCACAATCTCTTGGCGCAGCTGTCCTCTCGTTTAGTGAGTCTGTTGTCAGTAACCATGAAAAATATCCATGGATAGACACAGTAAACAAATGGGCTTCAAGGTTTTGCCCACAGAAGCCATCAACTGTCCACCAGAAGGCGTTTAATCCAATTGCACCCACAGGAAGGAGCTGTCGTACTTGCTCAGCAGCGGTACCCGTGGATCCGTGTCTAATGCATAAAAAGATTTGCTTTCACGCACGAAATGTCCCGCTATTAGCACCAAATCCCCTGTGTGGAGTTACAACAGATTTTGCAACGATTAAACAGACAAAAAGCGATCATATCAAGCTCCTGGATGGACAGCAGAACCTGATGGCAGGATGTATGATAAATGGCCTGCAAATCATTTCAAGCTCAATAGGCATTGTAATATTCTACACCACTATGAATAAATTATGACACCTGTTTTGGGATTTCAAGCATTAGAGTATCAATTCAATAAAGTCATAACCACTTTGGCGGGAAAAGAACGATTCGTCAAATAGGCGTTAAGACTCAGAAGTTGGATGAAAATAGAAGCACAATAGAATGCCTACTTTGTGTAATGAATTGAAACTGGTGTTTTGTATAATTATGGTTCCGCAAACAGCCTTAGTAGAGTTACAAACATATACTACATTAAAATACAAAAAAGTCCTCGAGCATGACAAAGGGCGGATACATTTGAAAGTCGTAAAATATAGTTGCAATTTCTACTTGTCAAAGCTAATGGATGAAGTTGAATTGCAAAGTATTTATTTTACTTTGCAGCATAGTCTATTATGACCATTATAACAACACACACTGAAGTCATCTTGCTCATAGTTCAATGATTTTCAGGTGCTGTTTCAAGCATCCATGGTAAATGTGTTTGTTTTACTACACAAGCATCAATTTATATGAATTAAAACCATTTTCTGTGACATTAAAGGGTATCTCCATTGTCTGCGTAAATCCCATTCCACATTCAGGATGACTGAACACAATTTTATGCTTAAATGTTTCCAGGCTTTTAGAAATTTTAATTAGTCCTCCATCATATCCATTTCAAAAAAGACTGTCGCATATCACATTTTGAGATCGCTGTATTTTGTTGCGTTTGTGTAGCAATCATTTAAATTGAAAACTGCTTTCGCCTCATGTTTTAGTTGTGTGTTTTTAAACTTTGTATGAGAAAAATGACAGGTTCAGAAGCAAAAGATCGCAGCCTTTTGGATAGCTTTTTGAAAGCTATCCAAAGCTGGAAGAGCGTCAAACATTTCAGACAATTCGCGGTGCCTTGGATCCAGAATTTGTGAATGGGATCTGACATAGTAACGATTTCTCAATCACTTCCGCTTTATTTGCAAGCGCCATGGTGCATCAAAACTGATGAAAACATTTCCAGCAGAATAGACATGAATAATTACAAAAAGTGCTTCACTGAACACGCTCCAAACGGTGCAAAATTTCAAGCTGAAAGTTGCATGGTTCGGAGAAACTGAAGCGCAAAATTCAACCCTTGTTGTAGCGTATCAATGACGGCACCAGATGGGTACGTTGTGGCGACCAGCATGGTGGGTCAAGCCACACGGGCGAGGCCACTGGAAGCTTCCATAGCAAAGCCAGGGGTCACAAAGACAGGAACCAACCTGAAAACGTTAGGCGCCTGGCGCACAATCGAAATGTCATTGGCTCAGCTGAGTATGATGGATAAGAAGAGCAAAATATGCGAGAGAAAAAGTCAATGAATGATAAATAGTCCTAATAGATAGAATGAATGAATGATAGTAAAACTCTGTACATGAGCTGAAAATTGAGGGCGCTTCTAGGGGCGCATCTAGCGCCGTGGGTAGCGAAGAAGCAACACGGGGGGTTTTGATTCAATTGTTTGTTCCCAAGCCGCAGGCCAGTCGTTGAAGAAGACTGATTAGCAGGGTATTAAACTTATGATCTCTCTTTCATGTGTCATCAGATCTTGTTTGTGGAAGTGAACAAGCTATGTCAGCAGAATCATCTGTGGGTGATGCAGCTGATTGTTTCCATCACATCTGCCATCTAGCATTTATAAAAGTAATGTCAAAATCAGTCCGGGTTATGAAAAATAACTGTACAAATACAATATCTTTCTCCGTAGGAAACATTACGGTTAACAAAAAAAGACCTTTCGTCAAAATAATTCACATCTGTCCAAAATATTTAGAACCAGGGGATACACTTTTAAGTTAATGTGTATGCAGAATGCAAATAATTTTGAACATGTGTCGAGTATTTACTAGATTATTACAATCTCAAAAGAAAAACGATATGATAGGACGTGTATAAGTCACACAATATGATGAGATTTGCACATGTGAAAGAATAATCTTATGCGGTGAAGAATAGCACTCATATATATTGAGCGTTTACGTGTAGACTGATAAAACGAAGAAACTATTTAAGACAAGTATTTGTGTCAACGTGCACTTCGAAGTGAATAATACAAAATTCAATTTGGGCCTTTTTCCGGAAGAAAAGTGTGGAGAAACTACTTCTAGCGCATGCGCACAATTCCAACAATCACTTCCGCAGAGTTTTTCTTCTCCCCACTTTTCTATACTATTACAAACAATCTCAAAACGAACTTGACGTTTATTATTTAAGTCCTTACACAAAACATTTTAAGTGTATATTAATTGTTTTATCTTAAGACCCGCCATTTTACCGGTTATCGTGAAACAATGAAACATGCTAATCTCTGCATCCTGAACACAAGCCGTGTATATTGTGTTCCAACTGTACTTTGCCTGCATTGGTTAACAAACCTGATTTACAGTACAGTCAGGCCGCGTTTATGTGGCACCATCTGTTTTTGGTCATTTTGCCAGATTAGCAAGGCTGCCAGATTAACAAATCACAGTATAATTACCAGGATATACAGACAATAAAAGACCAAATTTGCACCTAACAATGAGTAAATAAAAACATAAGCACATACACGTATTACCAATCATATGAAATTTTGAAAACGAAACGTGCAAATTATAGGAAAAAAACTTCATTCAGTGTATTCATATCCATATGTACAATTAATGTTACGTTCAAATTTACTGGAGCGAGCGGGCATAAATGTCCCAACCCTAATGTATATCTCACACACGTATTTGGACATATTTTGCTTTTAATGGCTTATTTAGGCACAAAGACATCCGAAATCTTTTTTTAGTTTACTGCGGTCACTTTTCATATCTTGTAACTGTTCTTCTTTGCGCCGAACTTTTGCTACGTCGTCACCACAAACTCTCCCATTGGATTCTGGCCATTGCAATGAAATTTAACCATTTAAGGCGGGAACAATTATATCTTATCAACTGGGAACTTGTTTGGTACACATCAGATGATTGTTGATTTTGCGGTACGGCGCAATAAGGTACGTTATTGCAAGGTATATGCTCCATTGAATATCTAGTGACGGATTAAAGAGGCAAATTACATTGAAAAAAACCCTTTTGTTCTGCAACTAACATGCCGGTGACGAAATTCAAGGGTGCCGGATTATCATGCAGTAAATCAATGGGGGAAATCCGTTCTCAGCTCATTGCTGCCGAATTTCAAGGGTGCCGAATTATCAAGTGACGGTTAAAGGCGGCCTGACTGTATATCATAAAACGACCTCTACAATACACAGACCTTCCCGACAACAAGATGCCTGAATTTGTTTCATTAATTATACAATTCCTCTGGTCTGGGCTGTAGAACCATTGCGCAATTTTTATATATTATCAAATATTATTTTTAAATTGTCACCTTTGTTCTCATTGCTGTCCTAACATTGATATTTGGAGACACAGTCTAGGGCAATTGTTTCTTAAATCAACATGTATGTGATGACGACAGAATGTGTAAATTATGCCATTTCTAGCTTTTTATATAAAAACTCTGGAAATAAGATGAGTCCAATATTATTAGAAAAAACAAAAAAGAAAGCAATAGTTTCTTTGCTATCGAATTCCCTGCCATTTCCAGCTTTTTATATAAAATCTCTGGAAATATGATGAGTCCAATATTATTAAAAAAAATAAACAAAGAAACCAATAGTTTCTTTGGTATCGAATTCCCTGTGCCCTTGCACTATGATTACCTGAATATTTCCCAAGAAACTGGAAGAGGTTCGTGTATGTTCGCATATGCTTGCAACAGTGTATGGATTCTAGCAAGTGTCCCCACTGCTGATGAATGCACAGACGTTGCTCTAAAATAATGACACATTGTAGCTTAAATAGCGAGTTAAAATCCACAGTTGATACAATTGTCTTAATCTATGCCATGGTCCCTAAATAACATATAAATAGATGTTTAAAACATACTTACGTGAAGTATAGACACATTTGTTTTACATGGATTGTGAAAGAAGTCAAGCATTGAGTTGTCGAGTCACTCTTCATGGCACAGATGTTGGCGTATACTTCCTACCTTGCCTGGTGGAGGAAACCGCAGAACTCGGAGAAAACCACCGTGCACGGCGAAAAACTTTTTCCACATGCTGCCCAGGACAAGAATCGAACCCGGGTCGCAGAGGTGAAAGGCGAACGTCTTACCGCTCAGCCAACCGTGCAACCAGGGGTACTGACGGGGGGGGGGGGGGGGGGTTGCAACTAAATTCGAGCATGCATCTCGTAACACGTCCAATGCTGCATTTAAACACGGTCTTCAACCTTCTCATCAGAAATAAGTTGTTCATTTGGACAGTGTGAAATACTTTGCAGATCCAAGTGACCGCTTTTAGGTGCTTCAACAGGAATACGCTGGTGCAGATCTTCCACAGGAATAGTTCAGTGCCGATCTTACCTGGGAATATTTTCGTGCAGATCAGTCAAAGGAACATTGTAGTGCAGATCGTCAAGGCACAAATGAACAGCATTGATTAGAAATTTACTTTAAAATTCTAAGTCTTAGAATTTCATTTGCATTTTATTTATTTATTATTCATTTTTAACAAGACATACCGAAAGTTCTCAGAAAATCATGTGGGATTTTGAAAACCCGTTGAGCTAAATGTATACTCTTATACAAAAATACTCGCAAGCAAGATACTCCTTTTTGTCAATACGACACCATTCTTTGTTTGCTTATTTAACGCCCGGTGATATATGAGCTAAAAATGTTTCTTGAAATGGATTTGTTGGACACTACCTGTGGAATGCGAAGCAAATGGGTTATCGTTTTTCAAGGCGTTCTGTCAGCTAAAAGACTGCTAATTTCAAATTGGATCGTAACTGCAACCAAATTAGCAAGTTCAAAATGACACGACAAGCTCTATTGGATGTATTTGCTAACTTCACTTCCTTTTTAGAATTCATTTTTTTTTTTTTTAGAATTTTGTGCCTCTGTATGTACATAATACCCAACAATTGTCTTTTGTCTAGGTATCTGGTTCAGTAACACACTCCTTTGCGCGAGAAAACTGTCACAAACGTTTAAGTGTGCGTTACGGCGGGAAAGCTAAAATTGGAAAGTATTTCTGACAGAAAAACTGGACATATTTTTTCTGTATAAATCTCCATATTAGATAAAAAGGAAGATGTACAGGATACTTTCTAGTTCTCCTTTTATAATGTCATGAATTGCAAAAACCGTTTAATACAAAATCCTTTTGAACCAAATTGAAGATGACTACCAATCACTAAATCCTGGCATTGTCATTGTTTATTTTCAGAATAATAAATGAATGAAAAAAGGGCCAAATATAGTGCATTCTGCCCAATAAGACGCCACAGAAAACTTAATATGTGATACAACTTGAACTCTGATTGAGTGCATTTCGCTGTTCAACATACGATCATTCATGTGTTCCCTGAATAGTTGTTCTGGAAAAAGAGCTGCCATCTCATGGCCATCGACAGCTTTCAGATGAATGGATCATGATAAGCTAGTGCCCGGACACGCTGGCGATAGCAACAGTGTAATTTACTACATTTTTCATCATACACGATGTGGCTCTGAAGCCACTTGTGGTCAGCTCTTTGTGACAGGTATCCAGTTGCTAGTCGTATTGGTTGTACCTCCGCAGTAAATATCTCCAGTTGTTGATGCCCCGCACCAGAAACTACTCAGGGGATATAGCCTTTAGTTGATATCAGTTGTGGGTTCTCACATATTTTTGTTGTTCATTACAGTGCGCATGTACTGAGTAGTGAAACTTAAACTTGCGTGAGATTCCTTATGACTGCACAACGATGAGACTTCTGCCCAACAAAAATGATGTGAGCGCATTTCAAAAAGTATATCAGTGTATATAAACCTACATGTAAACCCCAACTAGCTAAAGATCCATACTCATAGAAGGAGATGACGTAGCTGAAAGGAACCGGGCGTCTGTGTATGGTTCAATTAAAACGTACTATTGGTTCATGGGTGTAGCACTTGTAGTTGCCAGCCTGACCAAGCTCTGGTACACTTGGACGGCCCTCAAAGTACAAGATTCCATTTGTAGTAAGCATAATAAAACTGCATTGTCATCCTTTCTCATGCAGTGATAGGCCACTGGGTAAGTAGATCATTAACTCTTCTGGTGCCAACCGTGACTACAATCGAACTATTTAAAATAAGTTGCTATAATTATATTGAGGGTGCTTGCATCATGTGCCTGGTAAAAAGACCTTTCATTCAAGTGGCAGCATGCCTGTAGTTGCATAGAATATAACAGTCTTAGTCAACACCTTTCATTCAAGTACCAGCATGCCCGTGTAACATAGAATATAACAGTCCTGGTCAACAGCTTTCATTCAAGTACCAGCATGCCTGTAGTTGCATAGAATATAACAGTCTTAGTCAACACCTTTCATTCAAGTACCAGCATGCCAGTGTAACATAGAATATAACAGTCCTGGTCAACAGCTTTCATTCAAGTACCAGCATGCCTGTAGTTGCATAGAATATAACAGTCTTAGTCAACACCTTTCATTCAAGTACCAGCATGCCAGTGTAACATAGAATATAACAGTCCTGGTCAACACCTTTCATTCAGTACCAGCATGCATGTAGTTGCAAAAAATATAATAGTCCTGGTCAACAGCTTTCATTAAGTACCAGCATGCCTGTAGTTACATAGAATATAACAGTCCTGGTCAACACCTTACATTAAGTACCAGCATGCATGTAGTTGCATAGAATATAACAGTCTTAGTCAACAGCTTTCATTAAGTACCAGCATGCCTGTAGTTACATAGAATATAACAGTCCTGGTCAACACCTTTCATTACGTACCAGCATGTCTGTAGTTGCATAGAATATAACAGTCCTGGTCAACACCTTTCATTACGTACCAGCATGCCTGTAGTTGCATAGAATATAACAGTCCTGGTCAAGAGCTTTATTGAAGTACCTGCACGCCTGTGGTTACATAGAATGTAACAGTCCTGGTCAACACCTTTCATTAAGCACCAGCATGCCTGTAGTTACATAGAATATAACAGTCCTGGTCAACACCTTTCATTACGTACCAGCATGCCTGTAGTTGCATAGAATATAACAGTCCTGGTCAACACCTTTCATTCAAGTACCAGCATGCCTGTAGTTGCATAGAATGTAACAGTCCTAGTCAACAGTTTTTATTCAAGTACCAGCATGCCTGTAGTTGCATAGAATATAACAGTCCTGGTCAACAGCTTTCATGAAGTACCAGCATGCCAGTGTAACATAGAATATAACGGTCCTGGTCAACAGCTTTCATTCAAGTACCAGTATGCCTGTAGTTGCATAGAATTAACAGACCTAGTCAACAGCTTTCATTCAAGTAGCAGCATGCCTTTAGTTGCATAGAATATAACAGTCCTGGTCAACACCTTTCATTACGTACCAGCATGCCTGTAGCTGCATAGAATATAGCAGTCCTAGTCAACAGTTTTTATTCAAGTACCATCATGCCTGTAGTTGCATAGAATATAACAGTCTTAGTCAACACCTTTCATTCAAGTACCAGCATGCCAGTGTAACATAGAATATGACAGTCCTGGTCAACAGCTTTCATTCAAGTACCAGCATGCCTATAGTTGCATAGAACATAACAGTCTTAGCCAACACCTTTCATTCAAGTACCAGCATGCCAGTGTAACATAGAACATAACAGTCTTAGCCAACACCTTTCATTCAAGTACCAGCATGCCAGTGTAACATAGAATATAACAGTCCTGGTCGACAGCTTTCATTCAAGTACCAGCATGCCTGTAGTTGCATAGAATATAACAGTCTTCGTCAACACCTTTCATTCAAGTGGCAGCATGCCTGTAGTTACATAGAATATAACAGTCCTGGTCAACAGCTTTCATTCAAGTATGAGCATGCCTGTAGTTGCATAGGATATAACAGTCCTGGTCAACAGCTTACATTAAGTACCATCATGCCTGCAGTTGCATAGAATATAACAGACCTAGTCAACAGCTTTCATTTAAGTAGCAGCATACCTGTAGTTACGCAGATTATACCAGTCCTGGTCAACAGTTTTCATTCAAGTTCCAGCATGCCTGTAATTGCATAGAATATAATAGGCCAGCCGTTGACGCAGTCCCAAATGTGGCTCTAACACAGTTAATACCCTGGCCATTCAGGACGCGTGCCCTGCTGCGTTCCATGTTAACCAAAATAGACTCTTGACAATTTCGGTCACTTTTTCACTGCTAAAACAGAAATCGTGTAGCATAAAGGCAGACTCAGTGGAGTAGACAAGGAGATCTGTCTGTTCAGCCGGCACCTGGTATGGATTCTTGGGAATTCGAATGGTGTGGATCCTTGGGAATTCAACAGGTGTGGATCCTTGGGAATTCAACTGGTGTGGATCCTTGGAAAGTCTACTGGTATGGATCATTGGGAATTCTGCTGGCGTGGATCCGTGGGAATTCTACTGGTGTGGATTCTTGGGAATTCTGCTTCTGTGGATCCTTGAAAATTCAACCAGTGTGGATCCTTAAAAATTCTACTTCTATGGATCATTGGGAATTCAACTGTCATGGATCATTGAGAACTCAACTGGTGTGGAGCATTGGGAATTTAAAACCAACAATCCAATATGACGACTTAACAACTGTCACAAAAGTGCATGTGAAATGACCTTGTTGTCCATGTCTCTGGCACACGGACTGCCGCTCACGTGTTTCATTTGATTATTTGACATGCCTTAGGAGAACTCCTGATCATGAGCATAGCCTTGAGTTGTTGGTGTTATTCATTTGCTTAATATGTATAACCAAGATAATAATGAATCCATTTGTAGATATTTCAGGATGTAGCATTAAATGCCGAAGATTTGATGATGTGACAATTTTGATGTTCTGATGAAAGAAAGTCTACTCGAGGATGATAAAATAATAAACATGCATTGTACTGCCTCTGAGATCTAGCAGGGACAAACCTCACTCGTTCCACCTTCAATCAGAATCAGCAGCAAAGATTTAATAGATCATAGCATTACGTAATTTCATTTGGACAAAGTTCTTTTCCCTACAATTCGTAAAAATTTGGCCAATCTTCCCCTTTGATGGAGTTACAGTGTGTAGAAGTGTTCTGTTTTTTAAGAACGTTCGCAATGGTTTGGATTTTGGCATATGGTATAAGAACCTGAAAATGGTGCCTATCCACCCAGCTGAGTCAATGCTGTAGAAAGAGCATGTGAGTTTTACTTTATCTTTAATGCAACTGACCGCCAGAATGAAAGAATCATTTACCAACACACAATTGACTCCTTTTTTTAGCTAAACTGACTTGTCAAAACAGTTAAGCTTTTATTCGGATCAGTCGTCGTTACCCACTGTTTACAGCTTTACATTTTCAACATCTTTTCCAGAACCGGTGGTTCTTCAAACTTGGCTACTACCTTGTGTAGGTGTCCTCCAAGCACGTTTATTTAAATGATCACCCTCCAGTGATTTTCCATTTTTACTAACTTATTGTATATTTTTGGGCAAATCTTAAAAAATCTTGTTCTGCAAAACTGCTCGAGCAACTCTGCAAAATTGTATAGGATCACCTCTAGATACTCGTACGACTGATTTTGGTAAACAGACAGCACTGCAATTTCCCTTTTCATTCTTCTTCTGTGAATTGTTGTGTGTTTGCTAATTGACTCCTCCAAAACCATAATTCAAGATATGAATGTAAAGATGGGAATGTACTTTCTTGAAGAGTAATAAAAAATTGTTCACCAGGTGGTGATCCTCTGGATACCCGATATTTAATGAATCTTAATATCGGCTACTTATCGAATAGTCCATTCCTATTGATTACAATGCAAGACAATGCGGATCGCTGTGGTAATTCACATTTTCAACTTGTCAACCACAATCAGTTTAACCAAACCGGTTGGCCAGTCCCTCTTCAAACTTTGCCTTGGATAGGTTTTTACCAAGTTTGTTCAAATGTTCATGTTTTAGTGATTTATATATTTTTTACATTTTTTTAATTTGTTTTTGTTTTTGGCCGGTTGTTTTTTATTTTGTTTGTTTGCTTGCTTTTTCATTTTCGTTTGTTTTGTTTTGTTTTGCTTGTGTTTGGGGTTGGGTGGGTCAATTGCATCGAAATTGCACGTGGACACTTTCGGAGACCCCTGAACCTGACTTCGTTAAAAAAGCTGTGCTTTTGATCTATTTCTTGACATTTTTTTGTATATTAAACCCATTTTTCCGCCTTCTTCCTTAGAAGCACCACTCACATTGTGCTAAATTCAGGGGAATATACCCTGAACAAGGGTCAAATAAAGTTGGTCACTCGGTGGTGATAATGGGGATCCCTGATTTCTAATAATTTTTGCAATTCGGGTACTTGTCGGTTGATGCATATATTTATATTGATTTCTATGCAGGTCAATTCGGACGCAATGGTCGTCCACATTTTTTACTCTTTCTGCAATACAGTCAGTCAATTTTACTCCAACCTTTTTTTTCAGGGGATGCAGTTTAGGCGGGCCTTCATTTTATTCAAATGGCCACGTTCCAGTGAGTTTTGGGTTTTTAATGAAATATTTGTTTATTTGAAAAAATCTGAAAAAGCAAACCTCTCTTAAACTCTTAAAAGTGTTTGGACAATAGCTTTGGAATTGCACAAACATATACACGTGTAAAGTCCCCTAGACTTATGTGTGACATATGTTGTTATAAGTTTATATTTTTTCTCTGTTGTCAACGTCTCCAAAACTGTTCCATGGATTCTCCCTAAACTTCCACGAAAGCACCTGGGCACAATCAGCCCTATGCCTGCTCACTACCTGGTGACGCTGGCAATTCCTGAATTTAAATAAATTATTGAAAAAAGGAAAAATTGGAAAAGGTGCATATACATGATACATTGTTACTATAGGAAAAGCAGCAAAAGTAACATATTTCTTTTGGTGTCGTTGATTTTGACCTTCAGTAACCTTCAAAGGTCGAGGTAACATATTTGCTATAACTTTTATTGCTTATAACGGTTAACCCTTGGCCTATGGTTACTGTTAAATACTAATAAAATAATTACCTTAGGATTTCTTGTGGTTCATTTTCATCGTCAGTGACTTTGTAAGGTCAAACAAACATTTATACTTTGGTGCATATCATCCTTTTATCTCCAAAAAAGATTACTCAAACACTGTGCATGAGTGAAGACTTTGATGTTGCAAACAGTGATAATAGTCTTACAGAAAACTGATCTTGATATTACTTTAAAGGTTACTGGATCACTTCAGTCTCTGTATCCAAGGTCAGTTCAGCAGCGGACTGTCCCAGTTCTCTTGTTTATTTTTGCTGTAATATCCTATTCAATTTCAATGATGTGATATTACTTATCTGTATGTTTTGTGTTTGCGTTCTATGTTTACTTTATGTGTATAAACAGTACCTTTGTACGCATCACAGTGATTCTGTATGTAATCATTTTCTGTAGTTTTATTGTTGTACCAACGACAATTTGTCAAACATCGTTCCTACTAAAACCGTGTACTTTTTTTCTTTTAGAATCCTGTTGGTCGCTAAAATTGTGTTAACAATGCTTTGAAGTGACCTGGGTTGCTGTTGGCGCCTGCAGAAAGTAATTTACTGCTCAAAATGTTGTGTATAAGTGCTGCTTGAGAATGAGACAAGACTATATATTCCTTGCCTGTCTTTTACTACGATGTTGTTATTCACGTGTATGTGTGTTAGGATTCTGTCGTATCTATCTTATCCTTGCTGTTGGGCTATCACCTTTTTAATACCCAGTAGTAAAGCAAAAGGTACTTTTTAACTTTCAAATTTATACACATTGTTAAATGTCAAGCATATCTCCATTTGCCGACTTCCATGGAATCGTTCGTTGTTGTTGTCGGTATAGGTGGTGGTGTCGCACTTTATGTTTCCCGCTCTATTCCTGTGTTACGGCGAATAAATTTGGATGCCGCCGATCTTGAACTATCGCGGTGTGAAATAAGACATCTCTTTGGTGTAGTGTTGCATTTGTGTCTTTTTGTCCAGAACCACCATCTAGTAGCCATTACCCTATTCCGCAATCCGAACTCTTTACTATCCAGAAGCTACCTGTTACTGTCTAACCTATACACATATAGAAGTAACTATTTTCCATATTGCACAAGTTCTTTTATAGAATTATTTACATAGGCTGTATTAGCCCAAGTGACTTTAAGTGTCTTCAGCGGGTAACTACTCAGAACATGTTTCGGAGCCTGTACCTGCACAAGTCTCTCTGAATCTCGGCTCCTTGTTAAATCTGTATGATACAAGTTTAAATAAGGGCAGCTTGACTTACCCCTGAATCAGTATGTACCTTTCGTAGCTGGATACCTTACCTTAGTTAAACCATCTGCCAGTGCATAACTGAAGTAGAAACAAACTGGGCATTACATTTCATCACAGTGTTTGTAAAATATACAGTTGCAGTTAGACCATCTGTACAAACCGAGGGAAATTCCAACAAATACTGTACCAATGGACTTCCTGCACCAGAAATGTAAAACAAATCCCATGCTGACACCTACTCCTCACTTTCAAAGTTTCCAAACCTTCAAGCTCTTTATTGCCAACCCTTAGTCAATGTTTCAACATAATTTGTCAAGTTTGTAACATTTGAGTAAATACTGTCACATTTGAGTATTTTTTGTTGACATTGAGTTAATACATACTTAGGCATGTCACAAAAGAATGAAACTCATTAGCATCTAAGTAGAAAAGGTGTTATGAAAAGATGATTATTTAAAACCAGATTTTAAGTGCAAACTTGTTACCGTCCTCGGCCCCTGCTAGCTACCGATAGCCCCTGGGGGTTTAACCTGACAGAAAACATGTAAACCTAAAATGTGTGAAAGGTGCATATTAAAACAGAATGATGCCAAAAGATAAATGAAGTAGCAAAACAGACAAGTCTAACATCTTTAAAATTATGGCAGCCAAACGTTCTTACAAATTCTGTATGTACTACTTAGTGCACATGTGTCTCTTTAGGACCAATTGCAGGATAGCCTTGACTTAACAAATCTACAGGTATCCATGACAATAATTTCTGGAGATTTAAACTACAATTATGGCGCACAGTGTGGTAAAAATCTAAGGGTTTTGTTTCAAGTACGTTTCTTTCCTTGCACGTGAATGAACCGCCACTCATTGCCAACCAATTTCTCCGGATCAAATTATTTTAAATATCCCTTATTACTTTCATAAAACCCGGGTTGTCCTGCTTATTTCAACCCGTGACCCTTGGATTGTAGCTTCTAATATGTAATTTCGTCCGAAAAAAGAATGAGTCCAGAGGAAACGTATCTGGGAGTACGGTAAGGCCGATTTTGATGCTTTTAGACCCCACCTGATTGGACTTGACTGGGATTCTTGTTTTACGTCCGATGATATTGATTTGTGCTGTGACTCTTGGTCCCAGTTCTTTCTTGATATTGCAACCCACTGTATTCCGGATAAACTCATTTATGTAAGACCCAAGACCTTCCGACCTGCCGTGGATTGACCCTCACCTCCGCTCTCGTAAGCGGCTAGTTCACACGAAAGTTAAAAAGGGAAAACTACGACGCGCAAGCGTGGGCTTTTTTAGCACTTTCAACTCTCGGCTTTTTCAATAAATTTGCATCCTGTGTCTGGTGCTTTTTATTATATTTATGGAATATACTTAATATTGAAGCCATATTTATTTTTCTTTATGATTAAAAGAATGGAAATATCATATACCAAAAACACTATTGAATATAAAAAAAATGAATATTGTTACCTTTGTTTCGTACTGATAAGAATTAGTAAAATTTCACATGACAGTGGGTTAACATACCAACTTTTAGGACAATTCTCAAAATTACGTAATAATTATCATATTTTCCAACTCAAGTGTAGCAAAACTGTATAAAATATGTCTGACGTTACATACAAAAGTTGCATCGTACATTTTATACCAAGACAAGCTAAGAACATGTGTAGAATTTAAACACGAATTTAGACTCGAACCCTATTTAGAAGTGACAAAACATTTCGACATACCTAAAACCACAACCATACTCCGTATTAGTGTACACAATTTACACATTTAACCGTTAGACACAAACGACCCAACAAAAAACCATTAAATCAGCGGGCATGTAGCTTTGGCAACCAAATTGAAAATGCGTACCCCTTCATGATGGAATGTAAGCTGTTCGAAAGTCCTCGCAAAATTATGATGAAAGCATTTGAGAATATTTTTGGTACATTCAGTCAACATGATTCTGATCAAACATTTATTATGTTAATTACGTTAAAAGATAGTGAGATTATTCAAATATGTTTAAACATATTTATTGTCATTGGATTGCCCAAAAGTACACGATACATGACTTGTCTAGGGGTTATCCAAGCATGGAGACTCACAATGCATATACAAAACGCACAGATCAGAACAATGTACAATAAATTACTATCTACTGAAATATTCCTAAAAATAAGTTCGGTTTCAACATAAATAACGGGATACATCAACTTTTGCCCCTAAAGATCCCCCGTAAAGCGTACCAACAACATGCAGGTAGAGCCTGAATGGGGTTTATTAAACCCAGAGAAGCACAAAATGGCTTGAAACATAAATGCACACTGCAGGGCGCGGCCGAAGCACCATGGCGACAGCACGCACTGCCACTGTGGAGCCGCCATTGCGCCCAGTCTGGCTTTATTCCCGGCGATTCCACCATTAACCAGCTACTCTTTCTGTACCACGAATTATGCCTTGCTGTCGACACAATCAACGGAATTGTGTACTGTTTTTCTTGACATCAGCAAGGCATTCGACAAAGTGTGGTATTCTGATCATATATTTAAATTGCTTATTATTTTGACAAGAGATTTCAACGTGTTTTTATGGACGGCCTGTCCTCCTAATGGGGCTGGTTTTCCACGAGACTCCGTTCTCGGTCCTGTGTTTTGGATATACAGTAATGACATCATTTAATGTCATCATTTATTGACATCATTCGCTTAGATCTAACATTAAGTTGAATGTTGATGACCCACACTCCTCTCCTGAAACGTATATCTCTGATCCCTCATCTCGTCATCAGTGGTATAACTAGCTTGTTACATTTAATGCTGCCAAACTGATTCTATGCTTATCTCTCGCAAAACGAACACAATATATCGTCCAGTGTGTATTGTATATATTCCTGTGCGTCCTCTTATGTACTGGAGAGCCTCCAGATTAGTCTTTGTGTACTATTAGGCAATCCAGAGAAAAATAAATATGTTTATAATAATATATCCCCCACCGCTTAATTGTTTTCGAAGGCCATGTCCTTCAAGTTGTAAATCATCACAACCACCTGAGAATCACCTTTCGCACAGATCTTCAATGGTCCGACCATATAAGCAATATCTGAAACAAATAAAAACAAAATGATTAACATCATGAATTGTTAAAATTCAATCTTGATAGGAAAACTTCGGAAGCAATTTATATCTCTTTCAATAGGTCTATGGTTGAGAACAGTAACCTTGTCTGGTCCGGGTGTACGGTTTGTAATGCCAATAAGCTCGAAACTATCCCACTGATCGCCACTCGCATTGTGACGGCAGCAATACAGGACACAAGTATCTCCAAATTTTTTGAAGAACTAGTCTGGCACACATTATCTTGGAGCAGCGAAATTAGCAATTTAACTCTTGTGTCAAAGATAACTGAAAAAAAAACTAATACCGGATTCACTGGTTTCCATTATTCCATGAAATCCCGAAATTGATATGACACGTTATTATATTCGTCAGGTATTCGATATTCTACACTTCCGTGCTCGAACTTTGACGAGTACTTTTCCCAGCTACAGTACGTTTGCTGAATGAACTTCTCCCGAGACATGATATATGCGTCCTCCCTCATAAAATTCAGATCAAACCCATTTAAACCAACAGCCAGAGCGATTATTGTATTTGTGTTTTTTTGCCCAGAACCACTTCCTAGTAGTCAATACCCTATTCCGCAGTCCGAACTCTTTACTCTCCATAAGCTAACCTGTCCCTGTCTAACCTATATGCATATGGAATTACTATGGTCCATATTGCACACGTTCCTCTGTAAAATTTTGACATAGGCTGTATCAGCCCAAATAAATTAAAGGGTCTTCAGCGGGTAACTGCTCATCATGTTTCGGAGCCTTTTACCCGTATATGTCTCTCTGAGTAGCTAAATATTCAGCAAAAGACAACCCACATAATAAAGAATAAATATGAACGTGGCAAATGATGAATTAGCTAAATACGTGAAGTTTTGCTTATAAATGCAGAGCTTCATTTTGAAAGAAGAATACCTGTCAAACAAACCATAATTACTAAATTTGTATAGTACAGGTTCAGATAAGAACAATTTGACTTACCCCTAAACAAATATGTACCCTTTCTAGCTAGACAGCTTATCCTAGTTAATTATATTTCCTGAACTACTCAATCTCGGTGTACTGTTCATAACTGCGCAGTACACAGGCTGGCGCTAAGGATATAGCCCATTAAATTACCATCTTCTTAGCTCTGTGGAGCAAAGGTTGCGGAGCTAATGCGATCACTCATGTCTGTCCGTCCGTCCTTCCGTCTGGTAAATTAAAACTTTTTCCTTGTGAGTGCGATAGAGTCCACAGATTTTAAGACAGTCCCATGTGCCTTTCAGGACTTACAAAGTGTTTGAAAAATCTGGGTCGATTTCGATATTGGTAGCGCCATCTGCAGCAATATGTAATATATATACATATCAAAATGTGAAAATCATTTGACCGCTGTAGAATCCTGAATGTATAATAGATCTTCATGAAGTTTAGCTGGATTGTGAAAGAGATCAAAGTCTCGGAATTTATGATTCTAGTGATGACACTTATAACTAGAAAAGAGGTTGTGCTTCGTGGCAAATCTGTCTGGGTGCCATCAAAGTGAAAACAGTTTGAAATGCTACATTTTGCCATTGTTCGTCATAATCTAATTTTTGTGAACATGTATTAGCCTGACTTGCATAAATTAAAATGCTACAACTTTAGTTCTTAGTTCATTGAATGTCGCCATGTCACAAACTTAAAAAGTGAAGCTTGAATGACACTCCTTTCTATAATAGTTTTGAAGCTATTAAACATTCTAATTTTGTGTATTTGCCTCATTTGCATAAACAAAAAGCCCACAACTTTGCTTTATGGTTCATTGGATGTGGCTTTGTCACAAACCTACAAATTGAAATTAGAATAGCACTTCTATGTATAATAGTTTTGGAGTTATTCAAGATTTAAATTTCGTGTTTTCATCTTATTTGCATAATTTGCAGTTGTACAAATTCAGGGCATTGGCTCATTGGATGCGTCTATATCACAAACCCTTAAAATGAAGTTGGAGTGGCACCTCTAACTATAATAGTTTCGAAGGTATTCAATATTTAATTTTGCAAATTCACCTAATCTGCATAAATAAAAATCCTACAACTTTGGTTCACGGCTCATTGGATGCAGTTTTGCCACAAACCTACAAATTGAAGTTGGAATGGCATCTCTATCTATAATAGTATTGGAGATATTAAACTTTGAAAATTTTAATGCCCTAAATAGCATAATTTGAAATTCTACAACTTTCATTAACTGTCGATTATACTGGCAGGTGTCACAAACCTAGGTATGCACATAGAAATTGTGTGTCTATCAGCAATAGTTTGGAAGATAAAGAGCTTTTAAAATTTTAATTGCCCCTAATTTGCATAATTTTAAACATCATGACTTTTCCAAACCAGGTGCACAATTTCACCAGTAGGTCAGTCACCATGGTAATTTTGGTGGTCTTTTGGAATAAGATTATCCGAGAAAAACTCCGGACAAATTTGGTCGTAAAGAAGAAAGAAAAAGAAAGAAAGAATTCTTGGAGAAAGAAAATGTCTGGGTTGGCACCCAGACATTATAAGCAAACATGTGTTTAAAGATATAAAATTCCATATCTCAAAAAGTAATTAAATTAAACATGCTACATTTATATGATGTATAAAGCCTGTTCAATGCTGCTAAATTATATAATATCAGTGACCTTGACCTATTTTTGTGAGGTCAACACGCCTGTAAAGTTGAAAGAGGTGATTTTTACAATGGGACAGCGTTGCTAAGACATCAATGCCAAGAAACTTGAACCTCTAGATCAAAATTACACTTGATTACAATGTACTTAAAACTGTACGTGGCTTTTTGAGTCACTGTGACCCAATGATTATGATTTTGTAGCCTGTCCAAGTTTATTATTTTTCTTCAATAACTTGAAAAGTTATTACCCGATTTGAACAAACAGACCATGTGTGGAAAGTTGGATGCGGGTGCACATTTTGAACATAAAAAGTTTTTAATCCGAGTTGAAAATCAAGATGAAAGGGGCAGTTGGAATATGGGGTCATCTGTGCATGCTGTACAGCCCACAATTTTTGTGTTAGGCCCATACAACTTTCAGAACTTATCAAGTGTGTAAAAATTACGTTGACGTCAATGTTGATGGCGCATCCTTTAGTATAATGAATATATATACGGGTCAAAATGTGAAAATCTTGTGACCAATCCAGCACACTTAATTATTTATGGATCTTCGTGAAATTAAGTGAGATTTTAAAAGAGGTCAAAATCTCGGTTGCTTATGATACTAGTGGAACCTCCTATAATTTGACGGAAATAGTAAGTTAAAATGTCTTGAAAGACACAAAGTTACTGTATTAAAAAAGATTGAATTACTCATGCCAAATTTATATGATATATAGTTAATGTCTAATACTATTACGTTATGGAATATCAGTGACCTTGATTAATTTTTGTAAGGTCACCCGACCTGGTAAGTTGGAAGATGTGATTTTGTAATGGTATGATGTAGCTTGGACATCAATGGCCTCTACGTAAACAATGCACTTGAGTACATTGTATGTAAAATTCTCCTTGCTGACCTACTGGTTTGGTCACACACCACCCAATGATTGTGTGAGCTTGACTTATTTTTCAAGGCCATTAAGCACGTAAAATAAGGACATTTAGTTAAATATCTAGATAGATAATGAGGCTAATAATACCAAATGTACCATAAATGTGTTTAATGTTGAAGTTTAGTATTGCACAATATGGATGACCTTGGTCAATTTTTCAAGGTCATGGAGGGAATACATTTCAAGAAATGATTTTTTCGTGATGGTGGTCAGCTGAGCATTAGGCCCATTGGCGTCTTGTTCAAACGCTGCTGTTAAAGAGTCTTGCAAATGTTCGTGTGGCTCAACTATGGAAGACACGTGTCATTTTTTCTTTGTCTGTCCCAATTACACTTCCTTAAGGTCTAGTTTGCACTGTTTATTTTCAAATCTTGCCACATTTACTCTGCTAACTGCAGTGTTTAGCTCAGAAAACTGTTCCTTTTTTTTTTTTTTTTTTTTTTTTTTTTTTTTAGAAAATACCAATATTTTTGAAACAGTACACGAATACATCACCTCCATTGGTACATTAAAGCAAACTGGTTTGACTAATTAAATCCCTATATAAGTGCCGAGGTTACTACTTTACCTTATTATTATCGTTTTTGTTGCTATTAGGTAAGGGCCTTCTGTCTGTTTCGTCTTTGTGTCCGTCGCCTTATTTTTGACTGTCAACTCTGACTGTGCAGACGAACTCTATGATGTCATAGTGCAATCGACTTTGACTATGCAGACGTAGTCTATGATGTCATAGTGCAGTCAACTTTGACTGTGCAGACGTAGTCGATGATGTCATAATGCAGTCAACTTTGACTATGCAGACGTGGTCTATGGTGTCATAGTGCAGTCAACTTTGACCATGCAGACGTAGTCTGTGATGTCATAGTGCAGTCATACTGCAACTATGGAAGCGTAGTCTCTGAGGTCATATTACAGTCAGAATTTTACAGTATCGTCAACTACACTTTGAAGCGACATCCCGCATGCCAAAAAGCTATGTAACAGTTAGCTGTTTATAAATCAAACATATGTTTCTTTCAAATAAATACTCACAATTTCAGTTCACTGTAAGACATAACATATTTATGTTCTCAAACATCAACACCTACTCAATTAGGATCATTGTGTCTGCTTTGATAATTTCATGGCAACTGATTTTTCAGTCAGCTAAGCGTACAGGATGGGTTTGTTCTCTATAGTCCCCGCCGTCGTCTCGTCACTTCACAATTACATTTTCGACTGCGTCTCCACAACCGTTGATCAGATCCTCTTCGAGCTACCCTGGGTGGGCCGCTACCAACTTTGTTCAACAGCTGAGTGATTTTTACTTATATGTATTTTAATATTTTTTTTAAATCATCGCTTATACCATTGGGCCAACTATATATAAAATTACGCGGGGCAACCCCCCCCCCCCTCAACCTGACTTCATTCAGGTGGCGCTGCTTTTTTTTTCTTTGTTTGTTCAATTTTTGTGTGTCTTCACTATTTTCAGCTTACCCAAAACCATCACGCAGGCTTTGCTGACATTTGGTGAATTGTACTTTGTGGGAACGTCAAACAAATTTGTTCACCACGGTAGTGTTGCTCTGTATCCCAGATTTTTGACTAATTTTTCAGTTCGTGTACTTATGGAATAATGCATACATTCCTAATCATTACCATGGAAGTCAATGGCAATTCACGTTTTTGTTTTTGTTTGGTTTTTGTTTGTTTGTTTGTTTGTTTGTTGTTGTTTTTTTTTGACTTTGCCTACAAACCTGTCAGCCACATTCCATTCAAGCCTGGTGGGATGTACGTTGGGTGAGTCTGCACTGAGTTTGCTCAAATGGCTATGCATCAGTATTTTCTTGTTCTTTTTAATTTTTATGATTTATTGCTCTTTTTAAGTTTAGCTGACATCTTTAATTAGCTGAGTTAATACGATGGGTCATTGGTCGTCTTTCCATCCGTCCGTTCTAATGGCATCTTTCCCCAATTACATTTTCGACATCTCCAAAACGTTCGGTCAGAACCTCTTCAAACTTGGTGGGATGTAAGCTGGGTGAATCTTTATTAAGTTTGTTAAAATGGTCAAGCATCAGCTGTCTTTGAATTTCTAATGAAATTTTTGTTCATTTTGGCTCAAAATTGAAAAAAAAATATGTATCTCCGACACTAATCGGTAAACTGCTGTGAAACTGCAATGGAGCCCGCAAGGTATTCCTACACCACAATTTGTTCCAGGGACGTGTTCCATTGCAGTTGCACAGCAGTTTACCGAACAATTGCTTACAGTACGTGCAGTTGTCCGTCCGTCATCCGTCCGATGAGGGAAATTGTTGAGAAAAGATACGTAAAGGCACAGTTATGAATAGATATCAAATTGGGAACACCATAATAGACTAACAAATCGAACTTGGTAACCTTATAGCATTCTTGTCATTTTAAAAAGTACACAAGCCTATAATTGTGTTAGTCCGAAAAGACAATGACGTTCATATTGCCCATACATGACGCATTGCTGTCTTGCCATCTGATGATTTAATGTCACTTGATGTTATGTATCGTGGAATGTGCGTAATGTCGCGTCAATATGACTTCATACTGCATGGACGGACCTAACACCGTAATATGGCGTAACGTAGTTCTCAATTAAAAGGTGCCATGGCATGATGTGTGAATTAATAATTATGAATTGTGACTCTATGACGTCATGCCATGTATGTTCCACCTAATATTATATCATAAGGTTCACATGCTACGTCATAAAAACAGGTTATGATGTAATATGTGCCATTACCTCCTGTTGCCAAGTTGCCACATATAATGCCATGCCATCAAGTAAATTCCGGCACCTAAACGTGACATGGCATGAGGCATCATGATGTACATGTATCATATCATGGCAGGTATGAATTGATGTGTGTTTTGTTAGATTTATGATATCATGAATGACCTAAACATCTCACATGATGTCAAAAGTTAAAATGTGGAGCGAAGACCTGGTGTTATGTAAAGCATTTTGATCTAAGGCGATCTTAACGTGTCGGAAAACGTGATCAGATGATCTGATATCAACCATTTTGATTGTACCTCATGACATCGAATTTGATGAATAGTTATTACATGTTATAAATTTATATCATGTGCCCTAATGTCAAGTGTTTAAACTAATGTGACACACCAGGTGACATAACAAGACGTGCTCCATACGATGTAAATTATAACGTGTAACCCCTGGCCATTGCCTGATATAATAAGTGATGATGTCATATTAGATGACGTCTTGTAACACCTCATGACGTGATGTATTATGCTGCAATATCAAACGTTACGGTGTAATTCCTTAACATTGCATAAGTTAACCCATCATTACGTGACATCATTATCGATTTATTTCACACGTAATTACATGGTGCCTGGCGACATACGCATCACACCAAATGTATTTATGATATATGGATACCGATATGGTGTTGCATCCTTTACATATGTATATGTATATATACCATATATATATATATATATATATATATATATATATATATATATATATATATATATATATATATATATATAATTATGCTTTTGATTTGGTGACAAATCATGCATAACATGCCAAAGTGCTACATTATTTTTCATTGATGTGTCGTTTCCAGTTATAATTTTGTTTTTGTCACCAAAAATCTAGTAGATCCAAATAATAATAGTTATTATATTGTGGCCCTAAAGTCATAACAAAATGGCAAATATTACATTTTTAGTTTCTTTTTATTACACTTTGGGTACACAGTACAAAACAACGGTCGATTATTACACATATGTATTACAGGGTTGCTACCGTGAGGCATTCACCGTCCACAAATAACCTCTCAACAGTTGGTGTTAAGATTTTTTTTGGTGATTTTTTATATGCACTTTCTTCTCCCAAACTGCGCATTGGATGCCCTTCATGCTTGAAGGGACTGTACCTTGATTTGAATTCCACAAAAGTTGGTTACTACGCGGCGCTAGTGGCATTGGTAGAGAGATTTACTTACTTTAAGAAATAACGGCTCAGATTGGTGTACATGTAAATGTTCCTACCACAGGAATAACCGAAATCTGCCAGATTGGATTATATAGATTCAGTAATTGTGGATCCTGAGCCCACCATCACTAAATATATATATATATATATATATATATATATATATATATATATATATATATATATATATATATATATATATATATATATATACATATATATATATATATATATATATATATATATATATATATATATATATATATATGTATATATGTATATATATGTATATATATATATATATATATATAAAATATCGCACTCGTGGTACACATGTCGTATATTCAATACATATGACAAATTGAAGTGGGGAATCAACATTTAGGTGGGAAGTGTAAGAATTACACTATTAAACACTGACAGGAAAGTACCTATCAGATTTTTTCTGTTGTTGCTAATTTTGAACTTGAGTTACTTTGAAATCTCAATGTCAAACTAACACTTTTGCTCACGATTGTTGTTATGGTGGATCCTCTTCCCAGTCATTTTTCATTTAAAAAGTATAGATCCAGACCTGTGTTAATGAAGTCTTTCATAATGCAAACAGTGATGGTGTTCCAAAAGGGCCAGCTGGAAAGTACACATGGGTGACATATATTTAAGGTCACAGAACACTCTGGTTACTTGCATGGTGGTTCATTTAAGAATTGAACTCCCGCATTTCAAGGCACATGGAAGAGATGACTGCAGAGGCTGTTGAGGCCATTTACTGCGTGAGCCATGTCAGTGGCTCACGCAAAATGGCCCCAACGGCCCCGTCAGTCATTTCGTCCATGTAAATCTAAACAGGGGCGTTCAATGCGTGTATTTGCATTTATCTGCATAAATGTCAGCTTAAAATGTGCCCAAATGCTTACTACATTCACTCACTACAACTTCGTTGTAGTGGGAGTAAACATGTTCGACAGAACAACCATAACAAATGATGTGCGTCTAACGGTAATCATAGACGCTTACACATAGAATATAGTACTCTTCTTTCCCTCTTCTTTGTTTCTTTACTATCGAATTTGTCCGACATTTTATTTGAAGACAATTATACGTAGAACCTCCAAACTTGGCACGATTATACTTACATGCATAAAGTCTGGATTTTGTATGCAGAGGGTGAGTTTTGAAAATTAGGGTCATTTGCCATTCCAACATCCATTCATGCGTTTGTGCTATAAGGACATCCAAAGAACCACAAACAAAAGTTACGATACGAATTAGGGCCGCTTGAGGGCTTTAAATGTTGGCTATCTTCAAACATATTTTGGTTGAAGTTTCATTCCAACTACACTTCATATGTTTGTGCTGTAATTGCACGTGCAATAGGAGAGGTCACAATTACCAGTTATCTGTGTATTCAGCTGAATATACAATCCAATCCACAGAATTCCTTAGGACTAGAGATGTGTATTCCCGTTGGATTGGAGCTTCCAGACAGTGACGCTGCCAAAGAAAGGCAGACGTTCGCTGGGGGGTAGTAGACCGCCAAGAACGGATGTTTAGCAGGCAACTGACAAGGACACGAAGGTGTAGGTATAAAATGTTTTGATTTAGCGGACCATAGTGATACAGCTCACTTTCTGAGGTGTTTGTAAATAGATTTGATCTGATGGGGTACTGAGAGTGAGGTGAAATGACTGATAGGTTGCGTCTGTTCAGCAGAGACCACTACAGTGGGACAATCCCCAAACCTAGGCCCCCATCGCATGGGGTGGTTCTGTTCATCAACAAACTTTGCTGGACCACAAATTACCAGTTTCCAGGTCTGACCTGTCAATCAAACCAAAAATTGGACGTTTCACTGGTATGTTTCCCATGGAAGAGCCCCATGGCTGGGACTAAAAACATGACAGTTTGCTCGCGTGTCATTCATGGGCAACTTTGGCAACTTACAGCCAAATGAGCCTCACAATTCCTGAATTATTCAATTTTGGGCAGAGTTCTAACTGTATCAGACAACCAGAGCACATGCGCGACAGCCACTGGCCTTACTCCTTCAAAAGTGACCCATGAAAGAATCAAAGTTGCAATAAAAAGTGTACTAGAACTAGCTACAGTTTCTCACTGCATGATCGTTTTTTTTTTCTTGTTTGCTGCCACTTGACATTCGGTTTTACCCAGAGGTCTTTTTTTTCTGTCTGGCATTTTCTTTATACTGCAGTTTTTTTTTATACCAAAGGCCATATTTGCAACAGTTTTTTTGACTTTCCTGTTTCTGCTTTCCGTCATGTAGCTCTTGCAATTTCAAATTGAATGTACAAGACAACAACTTCCCTTTATATGTGCACAGACATGTATGCTTTGAAGCGAATCTCCTTTTCTAGTTGTACTCATTCCTGCTATTTATCTGGCTTACAGACATACAGACAAAGACAACACACAGACAGACACAGACACAGACACAGACACATATATATATATATATATATATATATATATATATATATATATATATATATATATACATAATATATATATGTGTATATATATATATATATACATATACATATATAAAATATATATTCAACTTCCGTGTATTTTCAGTTAGGTATCTGTGAATTATTTCTGAGATATGAATGATTTCGTCCATCAAAAACAGTATTATGCTAGGTGTGTTCCAAAAATGACTTGACATGTCGCAGTCCGGAAACTAATAGAAATACTGTACAGTCATAAATTTTCGCGAGGGATAAATGTTCCTAAATTTTTCCTAGTAGACGCTATTCGGGAATGTTACAGTTTTGGCAGATTAAATATAATAAAGTCACAACACAAAAACATCGTTTACATAGTACTGTAATTAAAATATGAACAGGAGCTTACATACACACACACACACAGAGAGAGAGAGAGAGAGAGAGAGAGAGAGAGAGAGACACACACACACAGACACACAGACACAGACAAACACACAGACACACACAGACACACAAACACACACACATACACACATACACACACACAGACACACAGACACACACAGACACACACACACAAATGAGTACGTGTCTCATAATTAATACGTTTTTTGTGATGGTGTCAATTCGAGAAAATAAAACCCGCGAAAATCTGTTTTGAGGCTTATTCGGGAAATTTTATGCTAGGGAATATAAATGATTATAAAGTACACATACCTAGCCCGCCTGTCAACAGAACCCTTCACTGAGAACACACATGAACCAGTTGACCTTGACCTTCCCTTTCAAAGTATATCCCTATTAAGATCACTTTCCTATGAAGATCACATACATTTTTCAGACGCATAGGTGGTCTTAGTAGGAGGTTCAATTGCATTTAGAATATAATCTTTGATAATATATATATATATGTATATGTATATATATATATGTATGTATGTATTTTTGTATGTATGTATATTGACTGAGGTAGTCCACATGATTATTTTCAGCATTTTACAAATACAGACATTACTTCATAAATCATTGGCAAAATGTTCCTCGTACGTTTTAAATGGAGTCCACGTGTACTTTGTTCCATGGTATCCCAGACTTTGAATATGCAGCAGCCGTTCATTGAAGTTTTGCCGAGTTAATCGGTATAGTAAACGAACAAGGACAATTTTACCACAAATGTCTTAAAGCGAATGGTTAAGTGTTCCTTTGATGACAAATCGACCTCTGTTGCCTGATAGTTTTGTTTTGTTTTGTTTTGTTTTTTTTCAACGAATGTACAATTGGTGTGGCTGATATAGGCTAGGCAGACTACATTTCAGGTTCAATTGATGTACTTCTGAGGGTGCGGATACAATCCACAGTGACACAGGACACGGGCCGGAGAATTCATTTTGCACAAGTTGTTAGGATTTATTCATCATGCTTCCCATTGCGCGTGCGTGGCACGGTTGCCAGCACGCGCCGACGGTGACTCGCCTCGTGCTGGCCATCTGCCGTAAAAATGTCGTCTGCTTCAGTTCTGTCAACAGACTACAGTTAGCAAGTCAATTAAAGCACAAGTTCCTTTCACGTGTACATGTGTGCTTCATTCGCAAATACCAACGAGTGAGTCGAATTTCATTTCGCAGATGTTAATCCAGCTGACCTGTACGTTGAGGTTTCGACATACGGAAAATGAGTGACTGAGTAAAAGAAATAAGCAAGTCATTATTATAGCATGAACTGCACAACGCTGCATCGCACGGGAAAATGTTGTGGTGTGCGTTGGATACTAAAGATAAAACTGCGGTGTTTATAAAAAAAATGTCTTAATTGGGTTAATTTTACCCTGCGGCTGATAATGTAACAACATGGCAAGAGTTAGACAATAGCCTGGATAAGGCGCTTTCACCGACCTGGGACAAAAGGCAATTTATATAACCATGTCAAAAGCCAACAAGAAACAATTGTCTCCTCCTGCTCGCATTGCGTGTAAATTATTTCTTGCGATGACAAAGCAATTCATCCTGCTCCATAGAAAACATAGTTTTCTTCGGGATCACAACATTAAACTCTCGCTGCCTTTTAGAGATGTCGAAGTTGATTGCGGGCTGCGAAAATCAAGTACAATGGTGTGAACAAGAAGTGGTAAAGTGGTCATATCCGCATATCCGTGACGTTTTTTGTTGAGATTACTGCGAAGTTCTAATGAAGATTCTGCCTGAAATATTAAGCATGTTACTATCACACCTGCGCGCGGAGTGTCCATTCATCCCCAACCATACACAGACCAGCTAAATGTTTTCCACTAATGAAATTTTCCGAGCCATTCGCTCCCTTCTGTTTTGTAGTGCTTTCCAAGTACAATGTAATCAACTTAATGTGTTTAAACAAGCATCGTGCGAGTTGAAATTCCCTACAGTAGTCAATAATCAGCTATCTGCCTGGGGAACATCAGAAGTCGCTGTTGACAATATGAGCGAGAGGGAAAAGCTGACACGCTGGAACAAGCGACGACAATAAGCAGAAATCACCAAGGTGAACGGCTCCCACCCTGTCCAAATACTTGTACATTTGTCTGTGTATTCTGGCCCAACCTGCCAGATTAGCGCTCTTGTGTACCAGATCTAAGAGTCATCCTAAGTCGAGACCCATCAACCTCGCTGAATTGACACTGATTTCTGGATGCAACCATTAATTGATTCTGGCGCGTGCCCTGCACGTTTAGCGCGGGTGGCTGACAAATTGTTGGGCAAGCAATCTTGAAGGCTGTCATATGATTCAGGTACTTAGCTTCCCCCCCAAATTCGGATTATCTGGTACTGCATGGCCAAAATGAGACATAATAAAGAACTATGGGTCTATCATAAAATAAGAATTTTGCTTTCCACGACGAATCACTATCCCACGTAAGGGCTCAAGAGCAAAACTTATTTTACTTTGGCAAAACATGGTGAGTGCTACTCGCCATCAGGTATGCAGGACATCTTGTCAGAAACTGTCAATTTTCCGGATGATGATCCAGGTTTGGTAATATTCCCCAAGGCTACATACTAATGAATTGTCAATAGGCCACCAAACACCATAAGTTGAGAGTTTGTACGCTTGACAGTGCTTACCAGAATGAATGACAAGAGTTGTGCTGCCAGCTGGGGGTATATACGTTAAGTTTGTCATCTGTGCATAAGATCATCAAAACAAAAATTGATTATTTATTTATTTATTTAGTTATTCATTTCATTGGGAGAGGTAAAATAGATTTTAACCAAAGAGTAAAACGCAAGAAAGCAACAAATGGGCAGTGCAGCATTATGTTCATTCATTTGAGTGTGTAACACGTCTGACCCAATCTAACACATGCTTTGTGCCTTACTAGCCTGACAATGCTGAAGCAACTTATTCTGTAGTTTGCATATTGCTCTAAGGTTGCCTTGGTTTCCCAACGAATGAAGCCATATATTTCTACTATCGTTAAATCCGCTGTACCGCTTCAGGCGACAGCTTCAAAGATACTTCAAAGAGAAGCCGAAAGGCAAAAAGGTGAAATCCATCGTTCACAGCAGCCATATATCGTACACAAAGGGGTAGCATCCATACACGTGTCGCTTCATGTTATGCCCATGCAGGTTTGGCCACGAAACTACAGTCTAGAATAGAGCAAAGAAAAGATATTAAAAACTAGGGACCAATGCAAAGCGCTTGTTAAAAAGATATTGTCGCTGGCTGCTCTCATAGTTGCATGTAAACTTAAGTTCACAGATCTCTTCTTCTGTACCCCTCCTCCGACGTCTGCCGTGCACCCAAGGAAAGCCTAAAGAGCCCATGACACTGGGAAACTTAACACTGAACAAGATTATGCCAACAAAAGCTGTTTAGAATAGTTAGAGGTGAGTAGCCACTTGAGAACGATTGGTTGGCGTTTGACAATACGAGTCATTTTCAGCAAAATGGACTGGTAATGACAAGACTTAGTTCGTCGACAAGGACCAACAAACAACACCTGTCGCGACGAGCTCATTGTATTATTATACGGCAAATAGGCACACCCAATCCTTCCTTTGTTCCAGTCATTTCAACCAGTCACTAGTTTGCCATCCTGGGCATGAAGACAGGCATAAAGATACAGGAACCTAGTTAGGGTCGCTTCGCTCTTTCATCTGACGTGCATACAATTAATTTAGTGCTGGCAGTGACGGGTTTCTTTCTTGTGTGTGTGTTTGCGTGTAAACAGGCACAGCCATCCAGGGCCTAGGGTACCACCGACCCTTGTTTATTTGATATGTTACTGTTTATGTAATAGTGCCAATAGAAACTGTCAACCCTTTGAGCAATCTGATTACTGTTATTTCGTTGGCTTCCATATACGCTATGTTATTGTGCATATGCTATGTTGCCAACTTGCGAACCAAAAAAGAACTTTCACAGAGGTTTTACCTTTAGATTTGTGCAATTAAAAAGACGAGGCACAAAAAAATCTTGGGTGAGAACTGTTCTTGTCCAAACTAAGGCACAGATCAGGTTCGGCCGATATATAATATCATTTAATGTAATTTTATAATCCAACGACAAAACTAATATTACCAACATCAATGCCCGTATCAAAATGACCAGTTTGGAGATTTGTAACGCTAGGCACAATTGTAGTGGCGGAAAATACCAATGAGGGCAGCAGTGGTCAACGGGGATCACGTGACATTTACTGCCTTATCTGATTAGTCATGGTATGCTGGGTGGTACTTTTGGACAATGATACTCTATGGTGACTTATGTGTTCCTGCTTATTTTAAGCACGGATTAAATCCAACTGAGATTCTGAGATTCGTTGGTACATTCTTCTATGCACACTTTTATCCCGTGAGAGTTGTGGCCACTTAACATGAGCCTGACTTTATTCTATCGCTTTAAGTCAGATTGTAATTTGTGGGTATGCTTATGATTGTTTTACATGTTACCTACCATGATTGCTCACCAGAACTGTCGCAAAAGTGATTTTATATATATATGCATATGGAACACAAAAGTAATGTGTTCACATCGCCTTATTATTATTATTATTATTATTATTATTATTATTATTATTATTATTATTATTATTATTATTATTATTGTTGTTGTTATTATTATTATTATTATTATTATTATTATTATTATTATTATTATTATTATTGTTGTTGTTGTTGTTGCTGATGTTGTTATTATTATTATTATTATTATTATTATTATTATTATTATTATTATTATTATTGTTGTTGTTGTTGCTGATGTTGTTATTATTATTATTATTATTATTATTATTATTATTATTATTATTATTATTATTATTATTATTATTATTATTATTATATTTATGGAATTCAATATTGCAAAAGTTACACACCTGCACGGAATGACCAATAAACAAACAGCAAGAAACAAAACAAAACTAGAAAGAAGATTTTTGCACAGCACTTCTGACTGTGTGCTTCAAAAAATTCAAGTTTCAAATGTTTCCAACACACAGAACTTGAAAATGTGCAAGTAAGGTATGAATATATTTCATCATCATGGCCACGAACCTGCAGATAGCATTTGGGATCGTGTCTCTATCTGTATTAGTTTGGAGGAAATTAAACGCTCAAATTTTCAAGTGACCCTAATTTGCATAATTTCAATCGCTACAAATCTGAAAAACATATCCATAAGACAGACAATCCTCACAAACCTATAGCTTACATCTAAAATCGTGCCTCTATCTATATAAGTTTTGATATATTTAAGATCTGAATTTTGACATTTGCATAATTACAATCGCTACAAATCTGAAAACAATTCCATTATATAGCACATCTTCACAAACCTACAGCTGGAATTTTAAGCCGTGTCTAGATCTGAAATAGCTTTGACGATATCAAAGATTTAAATTCTAAATGCCGTAATTTGCATAAGTTTGTGCTTGACCGCACAATGCAATATGCACAATTTCACAGCAAGGTCCGTCATCATGGCAAATTTGGCATTTTAGCTCTTGTGATGTCCGAGAAAATCTCCGGAACAAAATCAATCAGTCAATCAATCAATCAATCAATCAATCAATCAATCAATAAATAAATAAAGAAGTAAAGAAAGAAAGAAAGAAAAAAAAAAGAAAGAAAGAAAGAAAGAAAAAAGATTTGATTTACTGCAAATCTGCCTGGGCGCCTTTAAAATGAGAACCGTTTCAAACGCTACACTTTGCCTCTGTTAAACATAATCAAAATTTTCTGTATTAGCCTAATCTACATAGATTCAAACGCCACAACTCTGGTTCTTGGTTCATTGTATGTTGGTATGTCACAAACGTCTAAAGTGAAGTTTGACTGATACCATCTACAATAGTTTTGAAACTATTCGAGATCTTAATTTTATGGGGGTTTTTTGGTCTAATTTGCATAAATTAAAAGCCTGCAACTTTGATTTGTGGTTCATTGGTAGCTGCTTTGCCACAAACCTATAAATTGAAGTTAGAAAAGCATGTCTATCTCTAATCGTTTGGGAGATACTCAACTTTTAAAATTTCCAATGCCCCTAATTAGCATAAACTGAAATTTTACAACTGTCATTCACTGTCCATTATATTAGCAGGTGTCACAAACCTATGTATGCACATCGGAATTTTATGTCTATGTGCGATAGTTTGGAAGATATGGAGGTTTAAAAATTTAAATTACTCCTCAATGTATAATTTTAAACATATTAACAATTCCACACAATGTGCACAATTTCACTGGTAGGTCCGTCAACTTGTCAAGTTTGGTGGTTTTCGGAGCAATAGTGTCTGAGAAAGGCTCCGGACAAAATGCGGTCGTAAAGGGGAAGAAAGAAAGAAGAAAGAAAGAAAGAAAGAAAGAAAGAAAGAAAGAAAGAAAGAAAGAAAGAAAGAAAGAAAGAGAGAGAGAAAGAAAGAAAGTAAGAAAGAAAGAAAGAAAGAAAGAAAGAAGGAATTCTTGGCAAAACAATATGTCTGGGTTCGCACTCAGACATAAATAAATAAATAAATAAATAAATAAATAAATAAACATATAAGTAAATAACTAAATAATACCAGTAAAAACAAAATGCCTGTGTTGGCACACAGACATAATTAATAAAAATTTCCAGGAAAACAGAATGTCTGTGTTGGCACACAGACAGAATCACGCACGAAGATCTAACCAGACCTGATGGTCGCCACTGCCGAATAGATATAAAGACTATTCATACTGCAAAGAGAGTGATTAAAGCTCATCTTTGGATACAACTTTAACTTCAAAAACTGATTGTGAAACGAGAGAACAATTTAGGCAAAACTAACTTTCACAAGCTCCGTTAAATTCTGAAATTGATGTACACAAGAGAAAGTAGAACTAATATTTCAGAGCCAAAAAATGCATCCGACACATTTGTGTTTATGTTGTCTTTGTAATTTGAGACTATAATTTGCAGACATGCAGAAATATATGAACTCCAGGCATAATCCCTCTTTGACCTAAAACATAGGGGTACATTGTGATTCTGAAGTTCCATTGTAGCCCTTAACAGGTAATTTGGTACAAATTGCGGATTTCTTTTGTTTTTATTCTTTTTTAAAAGAAGCTTCTTCAACATGTATGCCATGCCAATTTCGCATTATAATGACACGTTTATTTTAATTTTAAAAAATCAGTCTCTCTAAAATGTTTTGAGTATGACCTTTCTAATGGTATACATTTTCCAGATGTCGGCTGCTTCGATGCTTTTACTTATGTTTGTCGTCCATAAAATATTTAAGATAATACTTGTTGGCTAGCGTTCTCAAGTCCACAACTTTCCTAGACACGGGTTTGCCGTCAAGTAAACCTGGTGATTCCAGATTGTTCTCGTCAGCAAACGGTTGAAATTTCGTTCGATTGTGCATGTTGTTTAGAGCTCACAGCGCGTCCTCAATTGACACAAGAGGAACTAATATTACGTATAATGTCACATATATCACACCATAATTCTTATTTTTTGCGGATCAATTTTACATGATACTTAGGAGTTACATTTCTGCAATGTAGGTTTTCTATACTTAAGTGGGGAGCTACCGTTTAAAGCAGGATACCTTTTACGATTCGGGTTTGATTGCTTCTTGCATTAATTGTAGTAGCTATATTTCTCAAATTACATATGTCAATAATACCACAGGTGATGCTATTGGACTGTGCATAACGTTTAAAACATCTTCTAATGTGGAGGAGGGGGCTCAAAATCATGCGGAAATATTACTGTGGCATCTACAATTATTACCACCCCCACCAGGAGAATATTTCTTTGTTAAGACCACCAGTTTACAGTTCCGCTTCCGTTTATCCTTAAATTGTATCCTCTATGAAAATCGGTCCCTATTAAAACCACTTTTCTGTACCTTAGGCGGTCCCAATGGGAAGGTTTTATTGCATATTCATATGTCATCATTGGAAGGTAGCAAGAAGCTACGATAGTGTGCAAAGTCACAGTGTGGACATCACGTGGTTGTGGCCAACTCTTTTCTCAGTTGAAAGCAATTTCTTAGCTTGTGACAAATTTGTGTCTCCACCACTAAAAGGGTACGACAACCATCAGGATAAGGTTGCCGGTGACGAGAGTGCTATTCATCTACTGCTTCATCTTGTAGTGAGTGTGTGGGCGACTTCCTTCAGTATAAATTGTCCTGAGCTCATCTCTCGCACCTATCAGATATATATCTGCCCGACTTTACAAAGGTGAGCACTGTCCCCAGCCGTCAACACTCATTGTCCTGTCACCTGCGATCACTGTGGATAGGTCGGTGTCCATGTCGTGTGGTTTCGTGACCAGCTTTGTCGTGTGGGTTAACCGGTCTGATGGGAGAATGATATGGCTTCATCTAATTAGTGCCCCTTTTGATGACGTACACTATTGTTTTAATATAGCATGGGACGAGACAATTGCACTTTGGCTACCCTTGTTAGTGATGAACAATAATCTAGTCAGATGGTTAAATGAGGCTCCATAGGACAGAGGTTACCCGGATTTAGCCTCGAACCAGTTAGCGAGTTTAGAATACATGCAACTGGCACATTTATCCTAATTATCTCGCCTCTCAACTACTCTACATACGTGTTCTTTCAAATTAAGGTGTCCCGTACCGTTTTATAATACCTCTAAGCACTGCCCCAACCCATCTGTGTCCTTTTCCATGCTTACAAAATCTTCGCTCATGTTTGCACACAATGTTTTTCGCTCTTTTCCATTAGTTTGCGCTGTGAAGCTTTTTCTGCACTTGTTACATGCTTTAGTGATTTTGTATTTCTTTTTCATTCATACGTGCGTTTTCCTGTTTTCAGTACCGATGCTGGTGTTTCTGATATAATTTCTAAGTTATGTCTGCTTTGGTTTGCTGGGGCCTATAATCAGCAGACCGCGATATCAAGGTTTTCAAGCAGAAAGACAGGTACACGGAACACACCAGATTTGCCTGAGGGGTCCCAATAAAGTGAAGTCAAACTTGAATGAAAAGACCGCATTTCTGCAACAAATAGGTATTCGTGTCGAGGATATACACAAGGCCACATGTGAATGAATGAAGTAGTCATGCGCTCTTTCCGCTTGGTCGCATCAGTTCTATGGACACAGATGTCGAGGGGAGGGGATTCTGGCCATTCCGAATGCACACAACTGCTCTGGTGCACGCGCCAGATTTTCGCCCTGATTAAAAGAACATTGTGGTATGCAGATTAGCTGATATAGAGGGCAATCAAATTTTCAAAGCTTTTGCAACAAGAAAAAGCCACAATATTTGGTTGATCAATACACATGAACAGAAATTACACGTGCAAGCGCTTTGGAGGACACTTTAGGAACACCAATCGTGGATTATTGAGATCAGATGGGAGGCTTGAATCCTGAACAACCTCTCTAGATTCAAGAGGTTTTCATGTAGTTAAGTATAAATTTAATAGAATGTACCGCAACGTGTGGTCCTTGTGGTTTATTTTTAATTCCATATACAAAGCCTTCGGAGTATTTAATACCTCTGAACTTTAAAATAATTCCGTGTCCAGGATTTAGATCTTGTACAAGAAACTTACAAATGGGTCATAACAAAAAGATTAAAACATGCAATGCGTCCTTTTGGCATTCATTTTCATTCATGTTGTAAAACAGCCGAATGTTGTTTTTCTTGTTTTCAAAATTAACTTTTTCGCATTTAACAATGTTTTGCATATATCACTGTAGAAATATTGCAATTAAAACACGTTCAGCCATGGAAACATTATTTGCATAAACATAGCCTCCGCAAAGGGGTGGGACCTCTTTGAATCTGAAATATGACAACTCCTTTGAAATTGCACGCTAAACTGGTTTCAAGTTCTCGTATCCAAGAGAGGGGAATTTAAGGGAAACGATATAGGTTTCATTTTGCACGACACATTGCGCCGAGCGTTTGATCATGTTCCAGTTGACTCGCCATACAAGTGGTCGCCCGTCTTTGATATTGCTTACGGATTGACGTTCCAAAGCCTTGGCTTCGGATTATAGCGTAAGGTCTCACGCATTCAGGTGACTATGGCAAGAACAAGGATTTTTTTTTTAACCATTTGCGACTAATCAAAACGGTGTCTTAGACACAGACATGTGTCGATGAAAAATGGAACTAATTTATGTATCTTCTGTTTTCTCAAATTTATACCCATATATTATAAAAAGAAATTGTCTCAGGCTATTAGATAGACGATATACTTTAACGAGCATGATGTACAGTTCGTTTGTAGTAGGAAGCATAAAGCCACACAGGTTCCGATTGGGAAGCAACTTTTTACGCAAATGCTGATCTAACTTACTTAATGTTGCAAAAATACAAACATCTATTTTGAATGAATATGATGACACTTTTATGAATGCAATGATCAAAGTAAAACACATTTACATCCAGTATGCTAAAGGAATCAATTTAGGTTTTAGAGAAATGGTCACAAGTGAATTCATGATACTTTATTCAAACAGGGAAACTATGCTTATCTGTAAGGTGTAAACACAAAACTATTGAAGTCACATTCCCAGGTTTCAGGTTTTTACGTAGTTGCAACCGCAAAAGTAGGAGTAAGCTTTCATAGATACGATAATATCGATATCGTGACTTGTTGATAGATGTAAGCGGAGTAGAACTAACATTGGTTCATTAAAGTATGGCCAAGGGAGTGCTATTGTCTGTTAATTCGTCCATCTCTTCCTCTCTGATTCTGTTTCTGTCTCTACCTCTTATTCTGCCTGTGTCTCCGCCTATTACTGCATCTCCAAATCTAGTTCTATGAAAACATTTATATTTAAATACGTTGCACATATGTCTATCCTGGGGGGGGGGCATTACCATATTTTAAGGTGGGTAGGCTCCACTGATGGTATAAAAACCCACACCCTATGGGAGCTGAATCAATAAGAAAATGGGGGGGTCTTTAAGAGCGGCAGGGCGGGGGAGGAGGTAGAAGTCCGGGGAGGGGGGGGGGAGAAGTGCCCATCCCAAAAGGGAAAAAGAGCCGTAATTGACCTTGCATACAATTTATGCGATCTTTGGGAGCGACAATAAAAAAAAAAATGTGGCCTTTAAGAATCGATATTTTGAAAAAGGGAGGTCTTTGAGAGCAACAAGTGGTCAAAAAATGGGGGCCTTTCCTGCGGAGCCTATCCGTGATACCAAGTAATAGGAGTACCCCCCCCCCCCCCGCCCCGTCTATCCACGACATATGTTCAGAAGAAGTGGTATTTGATGAGGAAGACACGTATCCCGTCACTGGAACTGGCAAAGATCCGTGTACCGAAGGCATAATTGATAAGACCAGATACGCAGAAAGATCTTTATTGTATCCCGTCCTGCCAAGGCAGCTACAACGAGAAGTGAAAATATCCAAGGATAAGAAAAGTAATGTTCTTAAAAGACAATGATCCAAAAGTTTGAACAAAACGTTTTAACTTCTTGAGAAATTATTTACTAAATACAGAAGTTTCAGAGAAAATAAAGATTTAACGCCATTTTCCTGCTTTTTGCCGGTTCCGCCAAATTCAGATTTTAAGATGCGCATATATCACTGTCCGTTAAAGAAGTATAAGAAATATTTGTTGACTCGCCATCAACGATCTATTTCTATTGAGATGTATAATGACACTCTGTGATACTGACTTAATCATACGTTTGGAAGAATTCATGAGAAAAAGCATACTTCCGTATCACTTCCAATAATAAATATGTTTGTTCACTCGCCATCATACAGTATTCACGCTCTATTTCTGTTGAAATGTTTTATGGCACTCTGTGATACTGACTTAATTAAACGTTTGGAAGAATTCATGAGAAAAAGCATGTTTCCGTATTTTCTTGAAGTAAGGCCATGTTTGTACTATGTACATTTTTAGTGTGTGTGTGTGTGTGTGTGTGTGTGTGTGTGTGTGTGTGTGTGTTTTATGGGGGGAGGGGGGAGGTATGTGGGTTTTTTTTCTTTTTGTGTATTTTCAAGGGTTCGCCCTATGGGGCTCCTTTATTTTTTCGGGTTGTCCGTCCGTCCGGATGTGCACATTCTCGTTACTGCAATATCTACAGAATGCCTCCATGTATATTGCTAAAAAATTTGACCTGATTTGAGCAAATGACAGTCTACTGTAATTCCTTCAGTCCAGACATACCTTCAACGCAAAGCGTTGACTGAAGGAATTACAGTAAAAATTGTTTTTGCTTGTTGTTTTGTTTTTGTTTTTGTTTTTATTTTTATTTGTTTTGTTTTTTATGTCCTTGCATTATTGTGTATTTGTGTGTAACGCAGTCAATAAAGTAATTTCACTTCACATGTAGTTCTAATAATGTATCAGATCACATCATATAAATCTTATTACTTGAAAACTAAAACTAAATCATATAAATGTTGTGTTCTCTTCGCGACATTAAGTTTCTGTGGCTGGGCCTGAGCACCAGAGTGCAGCACACATAGATGCCTAAAATGAATAAAGCTCCAAGTGGCATGTCATACAGTCAAAAAGCTGCTTTCCGGGCAATATCAGGAAACGAGTAAGGGTCGCAATAAAGTGGCTGAAACAGAGTAAATTGGAAATATCATGAAAACAGTAAGTGTCTTGGTAATTATTATTTACAACATAGAATGCCAACAAGAGAAGCAAGAAGATTAGGTTCCAATACCAATCCCTCGGAAGGCGCTTTAGTCTGCAGGGTTTGGGGTTCCATTCCCATTAATTTCCATTGTAACTTGAGATCTGCTGATATGAAAACTGCTATATGCGTAAGCACCAGGCCTATGGGAAATCAAAGTTCAGACTTAAGTTAAAACGTTCACGGCAAGTTCTACCTCAACTGCAAAAGTAACCAGATTAGTCAATCTTAAATTTACAATGAATAAACAAACAATGCACAGTGGTAGCTACTCATAATTGCATATTGGGCTGTGCATTCGGTTGTTGTAAACAAGTGTAGTGTCGCGTAAATAAAATTTAAAACTACTGGTTTGTCACTAGGAAATAAAAGATTTCGGTTGTTGTCAATCTTGAAAGAACAAAAAATATATATATATTTGGTTAAATCAGAGAAATGTGCAAAACTGCCCCGTGCACACTGGGAACTTGATGTATTTGCACAAAGCAGAATATCACAAGAAGCTGTCAACTGTGCTTTTGGTTCAAGCTATTTTTTTTTTACCATGCCTAACAAAATCATGGATGCGTGCTTTTGACCTGGTTAGAGGGTATTTGGTTCAAATCGAGTTGGTGGACAGGGGTTGTGGAGTACTTTGGTAACTGATCTATGTTCACAAAAGGTCCAGGGCTACTCAAATTTATATTTATACTCTTCCAAAGATAAAACTAGTCTATTAACATTGAGGTGCTGAACACTTATGTGTTATCGAGAGCCCGTAAAGTAAATTTGGTAACCCTTTTGCATTCCTGGGGATAATTTCACGTCATAATTTATCTGAGAATATTTCACTCTGAAGGAGCAGGATTGATCTACATTTTATCGTTATAAATATCATTTTACAGCACAAGTTCTTATATATTAACATATCGATAATGCACCCAAAGTTGTTAAAATACATTTATTTTAAGAAGCAAAAGTGCCAACCACTCATCACATTGAAAAATTCAAAGCATCAGTTTAAATAAGTCTAAATAATACGAGCAAAGAACCCATTCCCGGAGAAGGAAATGGATTCTTTGCATGAAGTTTGTGAAAAATAAGCAAAAGTAATTTCAATCTATCATATTCTTTATGCACTAGATGAGGCAATATCAGTTGCACAATGCATGATAAATGGATCTATCTGTCTTTTTACCCGAACATATTGATGCAAAGAACCTATGACTCCTTCATGTTAGCGGTCTATCTCTGGGTCATGTTGCGGCTATTATGGTCAGCGACCACAAGTATATGCAAAGAACAGGCAAAGGCCCAATTGGTCACAAGCGGAATGAAAGTAGCTAAGTCTTTTAGCAGCTAAAGCCAGCATTGTGGTGCAGCCTGTATCCCACAGCGTGCATCTGAACAAACACCCAACGCGGGCTAAATGGACAACATCTAGGTACTACATCACGCTGATTCCTCCACCAGCGCGCTCAATCAATTAAATAGATTAAGTCGATTTTTATTTTGGTTTGATTTTCATAATTCTGGGGCACAGCACTATTTCTTGATTTCCCCTGATAATTGCATACGTTTGATTAAGGGGATGCAGCTAGGCAAATGAGACACAACAGTAGCGAAAAACAGACTTTTGGCTGAGCTATGGGGCAAGGCTGTGTCGGGATACTCTGATAGTCGCATTTGTGATGATGGGTAGTCGCTTCCATTGGAGCAAGCACAATAGGGTTAGCACCAAAATGAACAGTCAATCAGCGGGGTAATCCGACCATCGTGGCGTTTTGAACCGGCAATGACTTTACACAGACGACCGATTGTCTTTAGAACCAATAATAAATGAAACTGGTCAGTACGGTAAATGGGCCATTCAATTGCAAGAATGACTGTGGAATTTAAACGTTGACCACACGACAGGGCTGGATGGGAAATCCGGGCTTCATCGTTGTCATCTGCTTAACTCATTCCATACCAGTCCCTGATTTTTCCATATATTTACCTACATTTAAGATGACAATTACAATTTATATTCTTCATGGAAAGAGCTTTCGTTCAAGTACCAACATGCCTATAGTATTAAGTCACTGATTCTGGCACTGCCTGGCAAGTCATGCTGCAGCTGCCGCAATGGCACCTGCAGCATGACTTGCCAGGCAGTGCCAGAACCACTGACCAAGGCCTGTGACCATAGTAGGGAATGAGTCAAGACACCCATGCGTGCTCTTTGAACTATAGCACTTTTCGTCTGTAATCTGTATTCCTCCGTCCAACTTGCATAAAAACCAAAGAGCACACAGTGTTTGTGTATATCACAGACACATTAGATTATCAAGGCCCTCGTCTGTCCAACATACAGCTTTCTTCAACGGTGTTTCGGCGTGTCCGAGTTGGGTATGGAGAGTCACGATTGTTCCTTGCAATATTTCACTGAAACAACATTCAGATAACGCCTGTAATCCATGTCAGATCCGCTTATGATATAATCGTCTTATGAATGGTACGCCTGTACTCACACTCACATACACAACCACAAATGTACCGACGCAGTGACACTTCTTCAAAACCCATTTTGTAACGTATTTTACAAAAGCTTACCACTGACCGTGCTTATCGACTATGAAAAGCAGTTCCCGACCCGGGAAGGCAAAAGCAAGGACCAAAATCATACACCGCAGCAGCATTTAATGAATTATTGAAATTCCCCTTCTAAAATATTCATCTAAACCTAATTCGTTTAGGCTCAGCAGATCTGATTTTCCCCAGTCCGCTGTGGGAGAAAAAAATCATATATCGCTGCACTTCGGTAAAGAGAAGGGACACGGGAACCACGGGAGAATTAAAATGTGAAAAATGAGCAAAAAGCAAAGTAAAAGAACAAGAATGGGAAGCTAGTGAAGGCTTCTCACAATATGGGTGGCTTCAGGTGACAACCGCTTGACTTTTTGTGGTGTTTGGATGATCATCAAACGCGGTCGATCCCCGTCTCAAGAGCACCAAACGATCAAGGCGTAGCTGCTCTAGATACTTTCCTGTATTTCACTGGATGAAAAAGTAATCAATTACTGAGAGTTATTTGTCTGCGAGATTTTGTGAAATACATTTTTATTGCATTTTGGCTGGACATGGGGATATGTTTACTTAGTACACAGTGCGCTGGGGAGATAGGAAAGCACGTTATTATCATGGATGAACAGACAGGGATATCTGCTTTGTCCCGCCATTATTAGCCTCTTGACTATGTTTACACGGAGCATTTGGCATCGCTGGTGGATAGACTCCGAATGACACCTGTGATGTGATATCCAGTCGTTGAAAATACGGTATGGCGAGGCCAACTGAGCGCTTATGACTAGATGTTACACAGCTCTGGTTCAGTTTGCGGGAACATCGCGTCATGCAGTGAAGCCCATGAGACGCTCTCTTCTAGTGGGCGGCCATTTATGAATATTTAATGAGCACTCATTGTCACGTGATTATAAATGACCAAGCTTTAAAGAACGGTTGGACGGATTGAAGGTGACATGTACTATTAAGATTTGTGTTGACTGCCACAAACAGAAAACTGTGTCCTCTCCGAGTGGCGCTAAGGCTGAAGGACCCACCAACCTGACATGTCTGTGACGGACCTCCAAACCATGCCAACAAACTTTCCACAGTCGGGATCGACCCCTGACCCCACCACACTGAACCAGATGATTGCAAGGAATAAATACTTGGAAGGTTAGTGATCGCAATATCATATTTTACTATAATAATCTTTTAATTTTCCAATACTATCTCATCAGTAGATTTATTAGAGTAGCCATTATGTGTCAACGTCCAAATTAATTTTTCTATAGGTTAGTATATTGATATTAGGCGGGCATCAACAAAATTAAGATGATTGTCTCTTGGCAATTACACTTATGAGCAAACACGAAATAATATTTATATTAAAACTTCATGAGATAGGGAGATTCGATTTTTGGATTTTCTATCCTTCATTCATTTCATCAATCCGTACTGGGAGTTTAAATTCAATATTATTAGATGTAATGTGGACCTTCAATCCCTGTGCACACAACTAATTTGTTTGGGCGGATTTTTGCTGATTAGTTTCACTTGTAAGACTTTGACCAACTTTTTATATATTTTACAAATGCGCCGACGGGTTTTAATTTAGCACGAGATGCTATATGTATTTGACATGCATGCGGGAGAAGATGCAAGGCAAATAGCCCGGGCATTCTTTGCGGGCTAGTGGGACACTGCGGTCGGTTATTATCTTGGGTCTACCTTATGCTTCGAGTGCGGGGTTTATCCGCCGCTTGCTCTGATAGTTTGGCGGCGTAAGCGGGCCCTTGCAGCCGGGAAGTTTATTGTACCGTTACCTGGTGACCTATTAACGGTCGGAATAACCTCTCTTGTCCTGTGATGCGGAACCATGAGCTTCCTTTGATGTCAGCAGGTGGAAACAGGTGAGTTGGTTCCACATGACTGCGGTCGGCTTGCAAATGGTGGCAAACGCGGAACATCCTGGGTATTTGCCGTGATACCGTCTCCCGTTTCAGGACACTTGCCATTACACATTTAAGCTGAGTCTGCCACCCACTCTGTGTCAGCTCGGTAATAAAAAAATTGTTATTGTAAGAGATCTATGAAAACACTTCAAACAACGATGGCAAAGTCTCGCTAACCGGATTTTTACAGACAAATGTGATGTTACTGGACGGACAAATTCGGATGTAGCACCCAGAAAAGACAGTATGTCTTGTAATAATTGGTGCTGTCTCATTTGGTAACTCTTGTAAAATAAATCAGATATCAAATGCACAGTAAAAGCCACACATTCATCATAAATGATTCAGGCCACAATAGTGGTCTGTGACAAAATAATGCATCACCAAACATTCAACAAAGACTATTTTATAGGGTAGTTATGAATAAAATATAAAATAGCATAGTGCAGTCGTGTTGCAAATTTAGTCGAAATAGAAGGAATGGCCCGAGGAGCGGTGCTTTTAAATGCAGAAGCTGGACAATGCGATATATAAATCACGAATCTTAATGCTACAGAGCTGTTATGCTGCTCTTTTTACTGTACCTCGTAAAAATGCTAGATGAACGCTACACAGAGAGAATTACTTCGCTAGTAAAAGGGTCTTGCTAAATGGATAATTAAGGAGGATTTATCAGAAGTATCCAGAAACATTCGTGTATGAACCCGGTGGTTCTACGAGAAAAAAAAAAAAAAACAACTTCCAACTTCCTAGGATTTTGAGGACCCGTCTATGTTGCAATAGAGTTGTAGGTGTATACTGCAGAAACATTTACAAAACAGTCGTTTTCACAATGAACAGACTTAAATTGTACCGCAGGAGATCGAACTTTTTGTTTGTTTGTATTTTTGTTTTGTTTGTTTTTTGCTAATCGACATGTGATTTTTTTCTAACCTGACTGACTTCAGAAGAGTTAGAGACAGCGTCCAAAACCGATTTTAACCGGACGAAAACGCGTTTATTCTGTAAAGATTGACATCGCTGTCAAATTTCAGTTTCACTACAACGCTGAATAAACGTATACAGCTCTAAAGCCTATATATATATATATATATATATATATATATATATATATATATATATATATATATATATATATATATATATATATATATATATATATATATATTAGTAGCATACTGCTGCAAAATCGACCGGTAATGGTTATTTCAAGATCACAGACAACGAGGTGGCCATGTCCATGCTAAAAACAGTAGGAAGGAATGCATTTACCGCAGAGGTAGAGGCCAATGTGTATAGAAGCTGAAACGAGAAGTATGCAAAATTATCGGTTCACATTGAAAAGGTACAATTGCAAAAAAAAAAAAAAAAAAAAAAAAAAAAAAAAAACTGAAGATTTTTTTATAATTTTTTTTTTTTCGATTTTCGACTTTAGTATGTGAAAATGTGTGACTTTCAGTTTTGCAGATGCGTCACACTTGCCATCTCAGCCGTCACTCCGATCTGATATCTGTCATATTTTTGGGTGTACACCTTAACCATAGAATCAAAGACCTGGAAGTTTGCGACACAGGAAAACATCAAATATTGGCAGGAACAAAAACATGAAAACAAAAACAAAAGGCAACAAAACAAACAAACGAAAACAAACAAGAAGAAAAAACATGAACAAAAATAGCTTAAATCATAGAGATTCATAAAATAGATCACACATATATTTACAAGGCATGTTTGGCAGTAGGGAGGCTACGCCTACGAGTGAAACATTTCATAAAAAGTTTGAAGCACGTGTTGCTGTTGCAGGCGCTCGGGTTCCTACGCGGTGGCCATGTGCAATGATACTTTTGAGTGAAAGTGCAACCTCAATTGGGAACAAAATTTTTGCAAAAAGTGAGATGCACGTGACCTGCAAGTAAATTCATACGTGTGAGAAATTCTGACCAAACTGTCTTCTATTAGTGTAAGGGGATTACAATTTGGATTGTGGAACACGTGGACGTGAAAGATGATTTGCACGTGGTTCTTGGCGCGTGAAACCAACTTGACGTCAGCGCGCGCAGATCCTAGGTTTATATAACTTTTGAGCCTTAACAGCTTGTTCCTTGAAACCCAAGCATGCTAATGGGGCTCATTTTCCATAATAGCGGTATTTTGGTTTCAATTGCTCGACTGAAACATGCCTGTCTGCACTGTTTATGGGAATGAACACAGTAAAAAGGAATCGGAAACTTAATTGGGCCTTGTCACCATAGAACCGGAACACGTGTTGGGAGCAATTATCGTTGTCACATAATGGAGGCTCCCGGAGCTGCCATCAATGCTTTATATTTTAATTTCTCGTGTTTTAAACTTTGGTGATGTAGTTCCTTTTCCCACGCAACAGCAGTGTGTTATTAAAAAAAAAAAACTGGAGACAATGGTATGCAAGATGCAGTATAAAGGTAGTAAGTTACTTGAAAATAAATGCAAAAAAAATCAAATCAAATAAAATAATGATAAAAAATAAACTCTAAAATATAACGTGATTTTTGTGGGGTTAAATAAAGATGTAAGAAAGACCGTGGGTGTCTCGCGGACAAGTTTACGATTGTGTGAAGTTTAAAGTACCAAGACATTAGAAAGACACGTTTGTACCTTTCTCATAGAAAACAAAAAATAAGGATACCCCAACTCATCAAGCTATCAAGTGCATGTTTTGTACACATATACTGACTGGATATTACAACAAGGAAACAACTCAAACTGTATGAGGTCGGTTGAAGCTTGAAAAGGGTTTTAGAAATTACGAGAGCCGATTTATTTGTGTAAATAACTTCTGCGTAAGGTAAAATTAAAATGATAAGACAAGTTATAACAACTGTTCGAATGTCTTATAACCTGTAGGTGGATGACTTGCTGTGTGTTATAATACGCTACCTGATACATTGAATTTTTATGAACGATGTAAATCAAAGGTGAAACCTAAAATAAGTGACAATTGTGACCCTTATCGGGTGCTCTGGAGACTGATCGGTCAAGTTTATTGCTTTATTTCGAACTCGACACATAATTAGTGTCTGTTGGTACCTTCAAGGTTTTTACCAGCATATACCTGGCTAAAACAATAAAAAATATGCGTATAACCCATTAACAGACCTGTTATTGGAACAATTCCAATCACAGACGGAAAACATATGAAAAGCGAAAAACTATTACCATCAGCACTTGGTGCTGTAATGTGGGATCGTTGTATGCAGACGCACGATTCTTAACGTTTGATAAGTCCGCTTTATAAATAAATCCCAGCTACCAATATGGAGATAATACGGTATTTGATTAAAAATTTGTATGGCTTTTTAAAGCACGTTTCGCTCGTGTTGTTAGAACTATTTTTATCAGGATTCAGTCGAAAGCATTGTTTTCAGTCTTCAGAAAGAGTTGAATGAAACTGGATACAGGACAATATGTATCTAATATGACATTATCTTTCAACCACATGTTTCATTTCCTATAATCGCGAATTTGGATTTTGCAGTCAGTCTGTATGAGAGATTACTTTATCGACACTTTTTTAAGAGACATCTAAAGTTGAGGAGCAAGGAAATATGTTCTTTAACAAGTTTATTCATATACCATGAACAATAGTAAAAGGGATACTGATACGTTTAGAATGTTTTGATGAAAAACATATAAAATTCAATGTCACTTATTTCAGAGAACAACGGAAAACAAACTTTGATTGTATGAATTTTCAGCACAGCTTTAACTCATGGTGACACTGCTTGAGTCACTGTATAAATGGAACAACTAAACAAAATAAAACAGATGGTAATGGCAAACACCAGGGATAAGAAGATTCCACCCATGACCAAGGTTAAAGTCGCATGTGGATCTTATGCGGTTTTTGATTAATTACTGTGCCACGACTCGCCAGCGAACACCAGCAATTAGCGACCTGGATTTAGTTGCTGGCGTCATGAGGCAGAATGGGAATAGTGATGAGCAGTAACAGGATTAAACTAGTAATTTCTGCCTTCATCAGGTATAAAATCAATTGAAACAAGCACTATTCTCTCTTAGTCCATGCTTTCAATTCCACCTTCAAACCTCAATAATAATATTGATAATAATGATGATGATAATGATAATGATGATGATGATGATGATGATGATGGTGGTGGTGGTGGTGATGATGATGATGATGATGATGATGATGATGATGATGATGATGATGATGATGATGATGATGATGATGATTTTTCTTGAGTATGTACGGAATCAGAGTCGCATAAAGATAATGTGTCAATTTCACGGTTTCGACTTCTCAAGTGGTCGATCTAGCACTGAAGACTGTCGGTTTGTTCTGGTCGACTCATCCCGGCTGAAAGGAGTCAGCGGGTCGTTGACCAGGAGTGTTATTGTGATGCTGTGGTACACAAGAAACTAGGCAGAGAAAAAGTGTAATCTCCATGGGCCTCATCTCTGGCTACAGCAGGAAGCAAAGATGATGTAAAAACATAGTGCGCCTGTGGAGAAGCCATAGAAAATATTCCTAGGACTATACCCGGCTACCATTGAAATCAATAGAGCGACTATAATCGGCTTTTGAGAGCAGGAACCAACAAGGAAGAGACATTTTGCCTTTGTGATTATTTCACCGATGTAATGTTTTCGCAGTCCGGACCTTTATTCTCTGACTGAAAGGCCACTACCCGCCGGGTTTGCTTGTGCAGCACGCGTCAACAAAACGGCCTCCCTAGAGCTCGTGGAAGCGGCTATGGATTGACAGTAGCATTACGACAGTAAAGGGCTCCCTCATCCCTGAGCCTTTCAATCGGAAAGGGAATCATGGATTTTGCACATAATGTCAATATTTTAACAGATTAGCATGTTAGGAGTCGACCGAATTATATTTTACACTTGATATGGTGCATTAACATATTTGGTCCGAAGCCTTCTTTGACAGATCACTAAGACAAATATACCGTTACATAGCATAATTCTGGAGAATTCAAGCGGACACACGCTATGGCTTGCGACAAGGGTTTCAGTGGGGGGTTGGGGTGGGGGTGGGTGAGGGTTATCTCGCAACATTGGTCATGTGTGTTATATTGTCTGTGCCTATGTTCAATAGGGCGGGCAATGTTTGTGGATGGTGTGTCTACACACATAAAAAAAGGAGCTCCATACTGTTTGCTTGAGGTTCTGTTCGAGAGTGGATAGTGCGGCGCACATAAACAGCAACGGTAACACTCACATAAGCTCCGGCGGGTGTCAAACCACCAAGCCCGTCATAGCCACCCTACCCCCACCACCCAAAAAAGCCCGCACGTGCTCATTAGCAGCCGTTCGTGCTGCAATTGCACGTTTTGGTCTATGGATAAAAAGACCGAAATATCGGGTAAATAGATTTTGTTTGAGGTAGGAAGGTAGGCATTCCTCAATATAAATATTGATTTTGCTATATCGCCGTCCTTGATCGTTTAGACTGGCACTGTTGGATAATCTATACACAGTAAAGTGTGAATCTATATATGCACCTCCACGTGTGATTGAGACGAGGAAATGTACCTTGCAACTTAGTATTTCCGTCCTTATCAACATTTTGAATAAAATATAAAAACTCCTGAAATGAAAGAAAATCAGATTGATCTCTTCATTAGCTGAGGTAAAATAGTCATCAAGTGAAATTCTATATCGTTTCCTAGTTTCAAGTGTAATTTGTTGTACATCAACGCCAATCTGTCGGTGGCCATTGCAAAGCCCATAGGACACATGACACACACAACGTAGGTGCCAGGTAACACAGGAAACATTGAGCGTCAAACAATTTCTTTCAGTAAATCCATGGATGCTCGCAACAGTAAAATAATGGTATCAAACGCTAAAAAAAAAAAAAAAAAAAAAAGGTCCTACACAGTTCAGGACATCGAAAACAGTATAATTGATGATGCATATATTTTAATGCTTTGTCTTCTTGTGAGATTGTGAGAGGTTGCAGTTGTTGATATATTTCTTCATCAATCCTACACTTGCAATTATTTTATTGGCTTGAATGAATTACACATATAATGAACGTAATAATTTGTGCTGGCGAGCTCTGATCAAGTGTAGGCAAGCATTAATCACGTTTAGGGCACCACTAATTGCATATAGGCTAGCCCTAGTCACATGTAGGCTAGCACTGATCACGTTCCGGCTAGCACCAATTACTCTTTCTTGCCCTGATTGTTCACGTATTATTTCGTTAGATCCCTTTTTTTTTAATTCTTAAAGGTATAGGAGGGTGGGTAAGGGGTTTCCCGTTCTGGCGTACTGGGGTTTTTGTTTACCGTACTGGAAGCCCTCTTATTTTACGTACTTTTTCCGTACTGCGTACTCTAGAAAAATAATTACCTGTACCAGCGTACCGACCCCCCCCTTACCCCCCCCCCCCTTCAGTGACTTCTATCAAAAGTCAGCTTTCTCTGTAGTACCCTTAATTCAAAAACATAAAAACATTATTGATTCTCATGGCCACAAATTTCTGAAGAAGTTAATATGATATTGCTATGTTAAATCATTGTATAAAAAGAACGAAACGAAGCGCTTTAATATTCATCAGTTTCCGCACATAGCACAAAGTAATTGTTAGTTATCAAACAAATCCTGTTGGATCCAGGATTCAACGTGGTTGTAATTTTTTTTTATTTATTAATCAAATGTTATCAATTAAATGTAAAAAATCAATCATGTATCAGACATGGATCACAAACACACTGATGTACAGCCACACACACACAGACACACACACAGACACACACACATGTACATATAAATATATATATAGTTATATATATATATATATATATATATATATATATATATATATATATATATATATATATATATATATATATATATATATATATATATATTACAGCTCTACTTCGTCTGCTTCACTGTCACTGTAATTCGCCAGCTTGTGTCTCCAGACACAACAAACACAACTATCATTTAAGGCCTACCTCCTCTGTGACTCGCTTACTGATCTGGTTTGATGATGTTAGATAGAACAGTCTTGGAAAAGTTTTGAGGGATTATTCCCACAGTGTCGTCTTGTGGTCTATATTTATACATGTTCGATCAGTTTAACTTAATAAGCTGACAATATGAAAATATAAAACTTTATTGCTAGCATTTATTGCTCCACTTCGTTTCACTTTAAACAAAAGCGTTAGAACTGAAAGAGAATTGGTGCTTCATAAAGGCCTGTCAAATGATTACTGATTGAAATAGTCACTAAATGAGACAATCTTCATCAGGATTAATTTTCGGCGATTAAAAATCCTATACGCTCCCATAACTAGCATCAAATCCAGGTAAAGGCCAACATCTGTTCCAGCAACTGAAGGCGACCTTTTCTTGTCAGAACTCACAGTCACATCGGCTTAAGCATGGCACAAGTTATCTGGCCAATTGCAATATGGACAAATTAACAAGTCGCATCGCGTGCTGAACACCTCTAACATTGAACATCTGACTGCATGCATTGCTGCATAGTGGGCAATGTGTCAAACATGTTTCGTGCATTATTCTCTGTCTTCTCTCGTGTTCAAGATCAGATAAAAATCATGGAGATTTTATAATTGTTATCCTTCCGGCTAGCAAAAAGTCAGACAATTTGGGCTTTCTAGAGCAATTGTGTGCACAAGTCTAGTGCGCACGTTACGTCAGGCCACTGACTTACATCTGTCAGGTTTACTGCAGTGTCTGCCAAGGTATAAGGTAAGGCGTCACGCTGACTTCAATATTAAAACTAATCAGATTAATTAATCCTAATCACCGTTGTGAGTAGTTGCAGCAACAAAAGGCAGTGTCGTCTGTTGTAAAATAAAAATTCAGCATTGTTCAAATAGTGATTTTGGAACTTAAAACACATTAATAAATGAACACAAATGATTATGAAGTTTCACAATGCATTCAAATAGGCGTTCAGTGACGGAGAAGAGTTACTATTAACCATTTCCTCTTGAATTAAGACACGTTCAATGGCGTTCCTGGAGCAATGCTGTTCTGACATAGCTTATCAAAAAGCCATTGAAGTAGACGGCAGTTCACTTCAAACCTGCTTTGGCCGGCTGAACCGGGAAGGCCGATAGGAAAGTTTATACTTACTTTGTCAATTACAAGGGATCCAAAGTGTAATTTTTATGTAAATTAAAATAATTTTGAATTCGCTTAAAACGATACTTTAACACGTATTTTCTGTACCATGTTGCCTACATTATTTGAACGTCACGAGCCAGGATAAACTCTAACTTTGTTCTTCTTGTCACATGTAGGTATTGTGAGACGATAAATGTAACTCAGGTAAGAAATGTGCTGAAGTCAGGTAGAATCAAGAGATTATTACTTCACAGTTTAGTTGAGTACTGACCATGTGCTTAGATAAATCATTATACCTGTGTGTATGTATGTATGTATGTATGTATGTATGTATGTATGTATGTATGTATGTATGTATGCATGTTATCGATCTATCTGTCTATCTGCAATAAGTCATGGTAAATTAAGTATATAATACAATATCTGGGTGGCTAAAAATATGTCGGGACAAAGGGAAAAAAAAGAGAAAGAGAGAGAGAGCGAAAGAAAAACCAAACACGCGAACAAAGCACAACCTTGGCTTGAATGACGTAAGGTCAAAGCTGTGCTTCACATGGCAAAGAATCATTGTGAAGCTGACATTGCCAGAGACTGCTTGACAATGTCAGGTTTTATAAAATAATGTTGTCCTTTGTGGTGGTCCAGGTATCATTTTCCTCCTATGTACTCTATGATGAAAGTATCTCTGATAACAGTCACACAGTAACTAGTTTCATTATGATGACATTTAAGCGTATCTAACGATCACAATATGCATAAAAAGCGTATGTTGTTTCCTTTAGCTTTATTGAATAGCTAACCAAACTTATTGCAGTGACCTTACGTTTGACAGAAATGGTGAGAATACACATTGAAATGGAAGAGCTGGATATTCAAAATGTCTGTAAGGATACCCAAAACACAGTCGGTACTATATACCTATACTTTGCATTTATGTTTTATATCAGTTATAGAAGAGTATGATACCCCCCCCCCTCCAAAAAAAAAGGGAAAAACAAGGAAAACAAAACAAATAAAAACAAAAACAAAAAACAAACAAACAAACGAAAACACAAAACAGTCAGAAGGACGAAAAGTGGTGCTGGAAATAAAAAAAGATACCATAAGTTTAATATCCAAATATTGTACAATTATAACACCTTGATCTGCGGAGAAAGAGCGTATATGTAAGACAATTTGAAACATAGACTATTTCATGAGTCAAACTTGAAAAATATCACAGTGAATTGATGACTGTAATTTTTGGAATCACTGATTGCAAATTCTCAGTTGAATGTTAAAAATCTAACACACTTTAAAAGAATATAGGTCTACGGCCATGTTTAACAATTGTAAAATCCCAAAATTGGGAACATTATCGCGGAGAAGAAGCTTGCCTATTTTTGCAATAAAGCAATGATGCTTATATAAGCTCAACAGTAGAGCTGTAAGCATGGTGATACATAGACCCTGCCATACCATCAGTAATGGTGAGCAGGGTGGTATATAAACCCGGACATAAACCCGGACATACCATTGATTATAAGCTCAACAGGAGGGCTGCAAGCAGGGTGGTATAGAAACCCGGACATACCATTAATTATAAACTCATCAGTAGGGCTGTAAGCAGGGTGGTATACAAACTCGGACATACCATTAATTGGTAAGCTCAACAGTAGAGCTGTAAGCAGGGTGGTATATAAACTCGGACATACCATTAATTATAAGCTCAACAGTAGGGCTGTAAGCAGGGTGGTATATAAACTCGGACATACCATTAATTATAAGCTCAACAGTAGGGCTGTAAGCAGGGTGGTACATAAACCCGGACATACCTTTTATTTGTTCACGTACATTCTGATAATTAACAGTAAACTCAACAGTCGAGCTGTCAGCAGCTGGTTAGTAAACACTCACGTACCTTTTACTCGTTTGTGCGTACATTCTGTTCAGCATTTGGCTTCGAAAAACAGTCATAGGATTAGTAAAATCATTGCCTGTAATACAAATACTTGAACAGGCGAAGTTTATTTGTACATATGATAAAAAGAAATAAAAAGTAGGATGCCAAAATGCAATCCTTTCATTGTCAAGCTGAAAGTAGAAAACTTGGCCGTGCAGACCAATTTGTCGTGTAAAATGTAGGTGATAATAAATCATATTTTTTATGTTTTAAAATGATTGTGCCGCCAAATATGAATTTTCCTTGCTCTGCTATTTGCTGCTTCGAAATGTCCAAAATATAAGAGCGGTGTAAGATTTTAAACAATACGCTTTTTGAGGTACTAACATATTTCTTACAGTTTGCAAGATTTAAATAAATAAATTATAATTGTATTTGTGTCTTTTTGTCCAAAACCACTTCCTAGTAGTCATTACCCTATTCCGCAGTCCGAACTCTTTACTCTCCATAAGCTAACCTGTCCCTGTCTAACCTATATACATAGAAGTACTATTGTCCATATTGCACACGTTCCTCTGTAAAATTTTGACATAGGCTGTATTAGCCCAAACAAATTAAAGGGTCTTCAGTGAGTAACTACTCAAGATGTTTCGGAGTCTTTTACCCGTACATATCTCTCTGAGTAGCGGCTCCTTTTCTAAGCTAAATATTCATCAAAGACAACCCACATAATAATGAATAAATATGAACGTGGCAATTGATGAATTAGCTGAATATACGTGAAGTTTTGCTTATAAATGCAGAGCTTCATTATGAAAGAAGAATACCTGTCAAACAAACCATAATTACTAAATTTGTATGGTTCAGGTTCAGATAAGAACAATTTGACTTACCCCTGAACCAAGATGTTCTGTTAAGTATAAGATTTTATGTTTTCGTGAAATGAGGCTTTAATACTCAGAGACTGACCTTCAAGCATGACAATGGGCAAGAAACTTGTATATGATTCGTGTAACATTGACAATAAACAATTAACACCTTTGAAATTTTAGTGCGCACAGACATCATAATTATGCGTACGTGCTGTCAAAAAGTTCTTTTGCAAGCAGAATTGGCAACTTTTTCTAATGTAAAAAGAATTATTGAAACCGCTGATAACAACCCTCCTCCCCCCCCCCAAAAGGAAAAACAAGGAAAACAAAACAAATTAAAATACAAACAAACACACAAACAAACAAACAAACGAAAACACAAAACAGTCAGAAAGGACGAAAAGTGGTGCTGGAAACAAAAAAGATACCATAAGTTTGATATCCAAATATTGTACAATTGTAACACCTTGATCTGCGGAGAAAGAGCGTATATGTAACACAATTTGAAACATAGACTATTTCATGAGTCAAACTTGAAAAATATCACAGTGAATAGCTGATGGCTTGATGTTGAAAAGTAAGCATGGTTTCTTAAAGTTGTTTCAAATTGAGGAAGTCAAACTTCCATAATAGATTATTGGTGATTGTAGTTTTTGGAATCCGTGATGGCAACTTCTCACTTAAATGTTAAAAATCTAACACACTTTAAAATAATATAGGTCTACGGCTATGTTTAACAATTGTAAAATCCCAAAATTGGCAACATTATCGTGGAGAAGAAGCTTGCCTATTTTTGCAATAAAGCAATGATGATTAAAGAAGCTCAACAGTAGAGCTGTAAGCATGGTGATGTAAAGGCCCTGCCATACCATTAGCAATGGTAAGCAGGGTGGTATATAAACCCGCACATACCATTAATTATAAGCTCAACAGGAGGGCTGTAAGCAGGGTGGTATAGAAACCCGGACAAACCATTAATTATAAGCTCAACAGAAGAGCTGTAAGCAGGGTGGTATATAAACAACCACCTAATTCTAAAACTTTATCAATTATCAAAACTTCACGTACTTAGCTAATTCATCATTTGCCACATTCATATTCATTCATTATTATGTGGGTTGTCTTTGATGAATATTTAGCTTAGAAAAGGAGCCGCTACTCAGAGAGATATGTACGGGTAAAAGGCTCCGAAACATCTTGAGTAGTTACCCGCTGAAGACCCTTTAATTCATTTGGGCTAATACAGCCTATGTCAAAATTTTACAGAGGAACGTGTGCAATATAGACAATAGTAATTCCGTATGTATATAGGTTAGACAGGGACAGGTTAGCTTATGGAGAGTCAAGAGTTCGGACCGCGGAATATGGTAATGGCTACTAGGAAGTGGTTCTGGGCAAAAAGACACAAATACAATGAAATAAACAATTTCATGATGCATCTATTTTGATTACTGGAATTATTAAAATACGGAAAAAGATTTTATGTCTAACATTTCCCCACATGTAGACATTTTGTATAATGTTAGAGGCTTCGTAAATAATTATTCAATGTCTGGATAGATGAAAGTCGCCCAATATTAGATTTCAAATTGTTCAAAAATTCATTTCAAGATAACGTTTATGTCCTTTAGCTTACAGCAAGCACATACGCATATCTGGTCAGAACACGACTGTGTCAACATCTCTGTTTGGCACATGTTGGTGCAATACTTCCAAGCAGTGCTAAGGAAAAACTGTTGAAAGTAGGCGTGCTATAATGATAGGACTCATTTCAGTTTATATCTAAAATATGTTCTAAAAAAGTAAATATTAAAGGAAAGCCATCGTGGGGCACAACATATTTTATAGGCGTGCCGTGGTCCATTTGAGCGGGAGAGGGTTAAGCAGCGGGATAGGGTTAACCAACGGTTTTTATTATTGATGACGTGTGTAAAATGTATGCAGATGGGTGGTATCCGCGAGAAGTTCTAAAATTGTAACATTTAGTGTCATTAACTTGAATAATTTTGTGCAGAAACTCTTGCCTTCATAGCGAAAATATAGTCGTCCCCTTAACAAATATGTTTGCCCACGAAATAAAATGTTTCATTCCCTTTCCATTAATTCCATTCCAAGCCCGTTTGAGTTAAGAATTAGGTGGTTGTTTGCCATTTCCGGTGAACATCCACAGGAAAAACAGGACGCACGAAACAGTTGATCTTTGTTAATATGCATGATCACACCTTGTCTCTCTTGTAAAGGAACGAATCTATATGTCAAGATAGAAGTTTCGCGAAGGAATCTTTGGCTACCGATGCAAGATCATACAACCTTTCTCATTCGGTAAATTTGTGGAGCAAAGTTTCCATGTCACTTCCTTATCAAACAAGTACCCTCGAACCAAAGTCTGTCATATAGGGAATTAAACATTTAGGGTGGAAATGCATTCAACAACACACGTGCATGATTCTGGGTATACGGGAAGCACAGCGCCACTGCACGCTTCAAGACTCATGGATCTAGACAGGTATTAAAACTTGGAGAACTAATTTGTTAAAAACCTTTCTATAGCAGGCGACATTTGCCACAGGGGAAGACACAGAGGATTATGGAGTCAGAGTGCAAGTTGAGGATAATTCTTGGCTACTTTAACATGACAGATGGTAGCTGTTGATTAGTGCAATCTAGCAAATTGCCTTGCCACCGAATGCTGTAGTTCCGTCTGGCACACGGCCTAGAGTCGCTCGTTCTTCCAAAGCTGCAGCGGATTTCTCTTTTACCCTTTTCAAATGACAAGGGGGGATTGATTTGGAACTCTGCCTGGTACACATCCCACCATTATGTTTACCTAGCTTTCATTTTCTGGGATATTCTCTCAGGTGCATATTTATCGCAGATCACAAATGATGATAACTGAGGCGAAGATAGGTGGTACGTCTGCTGTAATGAGATACAAATACGGGGGTTGAAAAGTAACAAATATCTTACTTTTCTCGAATAACCCGTATTATCTGGCCATTTATTTACAAAACAAACAAACAAACAAAAAACAAAACAAGCCCAACAACCAACAAACAACGAAAACAAAAACACCCCCCCCAAAAAAAACAACAACAAGAACAAAACAAAAAGTAAGTGTTCTACTGGATCCACAAAAAGACAATTTTAGTTTTTCCCAACAACAGTCATTTTAAGTTCCAGTGATGTATATGTATATTTATATATACATGTATATATATATATATATATATATATATATATATATATATATATATATATATATATATATATATATTACACTTTATTTAAAAGCATCTTCATAAGTTTGTTGTCATATGGTCTCCCCTAATTAGAAAAAATATATATCATTCACATTCACAATTAGGGACTTCTGATGATAAAATGTATATCAGAAAGTGGACGATGTGACCGTTTGAACCTGACCTTGCATGAATGATCAACCAGCCACACCCTTTTCATAACAAATATTCCGGTAAACGGCTTAAGGGAAGAAAGATTAGTTAGGTGCTTTGAATGAGGGTTGAATTATGTATACATATTGGTAAAAGAACTGATTGATGAATATATTAGGCGTCCAGTCTTGGACGATCCTTTAGGACACAAGAGAATGACCACAGCTGTGGAGTGTGGCATAGAAGTGAGAGAACTTACATAGAGAATAGAGGATAGTGGGAGTCATTGAAAATAGGATGAATCGCCAATAGTTTGGTCTTCAGAACAGACTATTTTATCAATTAATTTTCTGTTAATTGTATTGCTAGAAACAGTTAAGTGTAAATTAGATGCTTACATACATACATACATGCATACACACATTACATACATGCATACATACATTCAAAATTAACGATGAAAATGACATATCTAAGTAAAATAAGGTGTCGTTTTGGCCTGCCACGTGTTACTCTTTGTCACTAATGCAAAAGCAAAAAGAAATGACTTCGACTTTTCACATAAGAAAAGGTGACCTTTACATTGGAATAAGACATACATACGTATATACATACATACACACATACATATATACATAATACATACATACATACATACATACATACATACATACATACATACATACATACATACATGCATACATACATATAAGTGCATGTGTGTTACTCCGCAGGAGCAACGGAACTGGAAACTAGCATTGCATGATTTATCGTGCGTGGTTATGGGGAGACCAGTCCGTGCGCATGGTCCACAGTGGCGTAAAAATACAATAAAAGTAAATAAGAACACCTGTCGGTACAATAATTTAATTAGACCTTCTTGCTAATCAGTCACGCACTCTGGTCACAAAGGCAAATAACATTACCACGAGACTTCACACACAACAAAAAATATTAGAGGAGCGAATATGCTGCAATAAGTTTTAATTTAAGGTTCTATACATGGGAATTCAACATCCCGTTCTCTTTTTGGAACATTTTTATGATTATTGCGATGTCTTTTCGCTAGTCTAACTTGCATGCCAATCTGTGAAGCAGTCAAGCTTAATTTGACAGCTATCAGAAAACACTGTCTTTAATTGACTTAAAGTATGAAAAACGTTCTGTATAATTTAATTTCTATTTCGTAAATGATATTGGCCTGGTTTGTAGCTTTATGAGTTACATTTATCAAAGTTGACGACATTCTCTGAACATAGTTATCTCAGATTTCATTCATTTTGTACTTTTCTCCTGTTGGCATCCAATGTCGCCTTTTATCGCACTATGCTGGAACAAAATGCACTCAGCTTCATTCGCCGGTCAGCAATTGCAATGAAAACATTTATTATCGTATATCTCAGGCTAAGATACAGGACAATAGTGAGCGTGATATATCTTGTTTTCACGCAGATCTCTATATTCATAACGCGGCTTCTAAGTGCGCGAAAAATTCTTGAATGTCAAGCGCGTTGGCCTGCTGAAACGTGCATTATTTAGCCATCAGAAACACTAAAAATGATACACTATACAGAATCCAAAAGGCTGTCTGAAGGCACTGCATTAGAATGCGACAAAACTCGTGGGATCTTCACGAAGGAGTTGCTTTACACTCACACACGCGTTTATACGTGTTTTGATTGGATCACGATGTGTCTTTTTGGTTTACTAAAATGGATATATTCAGTTATCGAACAAAGGTGCATAAACATTTCAATGTTGTACATCTTTTAGACAAATGATCAAAATGTACCGATAGATAAAATGTTGGCGACGTGGATACGGTCTGGCATGCAACAAGCGATCATACCAGATAACAGACGCACGGAAACTGTGACAAGATGAAATATTGCCAAATGCATTTTCTTTGTCTTTACCCGAGGAACATTATACTATATACCACGGAAATCCAGACTCCACGGACGAAAACATTATGATGAAGAATTATTGAAATGTTTGCTTTTTCTGGCTTCTTACCCTTCCCATAGAGTGTCATTTTTGACCAAGATATGAGATTTTAACATCAACATCTTCCTTTAATCTATGCTTTTCTGTGTATGTATTAGTGTCGGTACACAGGTAGGCGTTTCAGGCGAGGAAATTAAAAGGTGCTATTATGATGGTCTTGGCCATTGAAATGAAGAAGAAGCCTTTGTCAAAGATGAAACAACAACTGGCACCAGCTAGCCTTTGCAGTCTTTGACAGTTTGCCTTGCCAATACACCTGATACCTACCTGATACCTACATATCTCTCAACTGACATACCAGCTTCATGGCCAATTCGTGACGCTGACGCATCGGTAGATGCATTAGCTAATTTAGTTGATTAACTTTTAACCCCTGCGTGTCAGTTGTGTTGATGTGAAGGACACACCTTAGAGACACAATGATACGGCTGGCAGATATGAAAAAGCTCTCTACTGACCTTTGCGAGCAAATACTCGAACCAAATGTGTGTGTGTGTGTGGCTTTACTATCATGTTTTTCTATTGTACCAGTACAAGTTACAAGCGATCTCAGATAAAGAATTCCTTTCGTAAAAAGGACACTGGAAGAGTGCCATATGCATGCAATATTTGTAGGAGGATGCAATGAGTTAAGGCTGTCTTGCTGCTCTACTAGATTATATTTAGGATTGCCCGTGCTATGTTGTCATATATCTAGTCAGATGAATCCCGCAAAGAACTAAGATACACGCTACTGTACGTATGTTCCTAGTCCATTCCAAAGTATATAACATTCGGAACTAATGTCAATTTGTCCTCCATAGCAAGCTTTCTGATCTGTTTTGATTTTTACATATCGGCCGGCTTTTTACTGATAACTTCCGATACCTTAACTACTTGGAAGCCATAGGTGTTGGCAGGACAAATTGAGATACACCTCGTGCAATCGGGAAGACCGGCTCCCTCTGCATAGTTAAAGTTCTCTTGAATTAGCTTTAGATATGTTTAGCACTTTATAGTTTCATCTGTGATGTCTAAGGCCACAGAGTAATCTGGAAGCTCAACTCAATTACTTGATCCAGGTGACTCAATAGCCCATTTAATATGTTCTCTCAACGGAGTGATCTAGGCCCTCAGCTTAGCTGGGACTCCATGGCAAAAGTCAATGAATGGAGTTCATTGATTGGATGAGAAGAGGAGGAGGAGAAGTTGCTATTCATTTGAATATTTTATTGACGTTATCAATTATGTATTGTGCGCAGCCCATATATCGGCCAAGGACTGTTAAATAGTTGAAAATAAAACGGCACTCAATCGAATTTTTCGCCTATTATCATAAAAATTTGGGGATGCTGCTGCACATATAGTGTAGAATTTTGACAGTTCTTCCACTTATGCTACAAGGCAAGAACACGAACAACAGAATTGGTTAACCCTTTATTGACTGCTCGCCTGAGTATGTCTTCAAACACAAACAAAAAAACAAAACAAAAAACAAAAAACGGAAAGAAAAAAAAGGAAAGAAAAGAAAAAAACAGACGGCATCAACAATACACTGTGTCTAATAATTATTAATAAAAAATGGTCCATTCCGTCACATCAGCCTGTGTCAACAGCAGATCCCTAGAGTTTCAAATCTATTATTCCTGCCTTTGCGATTGCGAAACTCATTACTCATTTTGAATAAGGCTGTTAGTCTTTAGGTTTTCTGGCATATTAAATACAGCGATGCATTAAGAATACTGAAGACATTTACTCTTTTAGCTTGCGTATGAGAAGAAACGCTCAAATTCCCTTATAAGTAAATCGGATATGAACGCAAAAGGATGAAAAGAAATCAACACAAAAATATCGTTATATTTTATAAAATCTATTATGAAATCTCGGAATGATTTATTAGCATAGTAATGGACCACTGTTTTTGAAAATAGATACAACATAACATTTTGAATGTTTAAATTTATCATGAGCAGTACGGGAAAAAATACGAAAAAAGGAAAGTACCCCCTTCCCCCCAAATAAAACACACACACACAATGATGCAAAAAAAAAATATTTGACTTGATCATAATAATAAAGCAAAAAAATATTCACTAGTTCAGGACATGTTTGAAAGGAAGTCATAAAGAAAAACAGCACAAAGGAGCGTTACATGGAATGGTTGATGTGCTTCATGCTGTGCCCTGACAACAGGTTGCAATTCATTTCTCAAGGCATTTCTGGGGGGAAAATCAGTTTTTCCCGATGCAGTACATATTCGTGATGGATGTCAAAGTGCAATATGCACATTAATTGAGCTCTGTGTGGTAGCTACAAAAGAGTTTCTAACTTGAACATAAAACTTCGCACTTCAGTTTGAAAGCAGCAAGGTTAGGGTGAACTTTTCAAAGCAACCTCATCTTTTGTGAATATCATCCATGTAACTTTCCCATGTACTTTATCTGAGGACCATGTGGTACCAATATTAAATAAAGACAAGGCGTTTCATTAAGTTTTGGCCACAGGCATGGAGTTTCGTATTTAATTTCATAATTGTAGTGCAGCTTTGTGTTTAACGTTGCATTTTAGCAAAAGATCTTGGACGGATATACGGAGAACCAAGTACCCTGGTGATATACTTACAACCATATAGTGTGATCACGACACTCCATAGGCTTTGGGTCCAACGCACGCTTATGAAGCTTCTGCATGATCTTTATGTTTCATAAGAAATATTAAGCTTTCATATGTCCACATGCATATAACAAAATGAAGACTGACTGACGTTTCCAGACTGAAAGCCATTTATCATTTTTCGAGGGAAGACAAATTGAAATTCCCCTATGTTGGTAGCATACACAGCAATGTTCATGAATGTAAATTGATTATACATGTACAGTGGAACCTCGTTAATCCGAACACCTTTGTACCCCAATGAACTGTTCAGATTAATGAGACATACGGATTAATGAGGTCCGTATTAATGAGGTTCCATTGTATATGTTTCTCAAGCCCTCTAATAAGTACACCAGATTTATTGTCGTGTTAAAAAATAAGTATACAGTAAAACTTGATTATACCGACACTTAGATATCCGACATATTCAATATAATTACACAAATTTTCATGGGAAAAGGTTTATTTTTTATGTTTTTTTTATTTTTATTTTTTTCATTTTTTTTGCTATTTGACTCATTTATCTGACATTCAGTTATCCTACACATTTCTTAGGGAACAGATGGTGTTATTATAAATAGTTTCACTGTAATACGTAGCTTGCCAGGCCTTAGAACTCTTTTAAAGTTTCATACACGTTGTCTTCTGTGCACAGATTCCATGGTTCACTGTTAGATAACCTTTCTCAGGCGGTTCATCTGTCACCTGACTCGGAATTCTGAGGCGACTAGGTGGTCATACAGAATGGATATATCCCTACTTTTTCAAGTGTGAAAAACTTGTGTCATACTACTGCATGATGGTACTACCATTTGAAAAATTATTGCAAATCCTAAAGCTTTTGCTTTACAATACTGTCCATTAATAATGATGATTCACCATCAAATTGATTGTTTAGAGACTCTAATCTCTTATAGGTGTGCATCATAGGAAAACAGCTCAATGACGATTTACACTGCGTATACATATGCATGTACATATACATAAATACATATACACATACATTCAAAATTACAGCTGAAAATAACATATCGAAGTATACATACATACATGTTTTCAAATGACAATAGAAAATATTGACAGACGGTTGAAGTGTGGAAAAGGGACACTATAAACCTGAATAGTGTATCTTTCTGCAACTCAACACTGTATTCCTGAAAGATGAAATCCGAGTTGCTTTGATGATGTAACAATTCAAGTCTATCAGCTGTATATTGTTCAAAATATTCTGCGTATGTAACTTTATATGAGCCTGAATTGGAGAAGCTGAAAGGTCTTTATGGTATCCATGGGTAGAGTAGAAGGTAACTTAATGCTTTTCACTAGGTTTGTGGGTTATGGAATCAAATGGCATTTGTGGACCAAATCGACAATTTTGTTCTATCCGGTCATGGTATCCCGGTTTTGCATTTTCTCCATCATAATGCACGTCCACGTTGATGCATTTATTCAGTAAAGTGACACTTGATCTAAGCTTTTGTTGTAAAGGACTCTTGTTAATTATCCTGAGCTGTGTTACAAGATGATGGCCAGATAAATTGTTCAGTTGGTAGAAAATTTAAAACACGTCTATTCAACATCGCGTACTTCATAACAAAATCAACTCGATTTAAATGGGACTTCCTAGCGGGGTTTACATGCAAATGTAGGCTGTATTGAGTTTTGATAGACAAAGGAAAGAGCTTCAGCTTTAGTCAGCAGATGGGCCGCACTTTATGCCACCATAAGGCCACCAGTACTTGTGTACCACCACAAAATATTGTTCACATTACCCCGCTGTATCATTTAACCCCCTGTCGCTTCAAGAACTCCTGAAAATATGCTCACATGACACTAACCTGGAATTTAACAATCATAGCAATCCCAGGACACGGGAGAACAAAAGCCCTCCATTACTACCTCAAGTCTCCGTTTTCATCCCCGGCTTTGTGATTATAGAAATGGGCCATTGTGTTAAGTTCAGCTCGGATGGGACTTGTACACCGAGCTTCTGTGGTGTCATATCAAATGTGCAGTGTCTGTGTGAAGAGGCCTCATTCCCTTTGGACAGCAAGGTATCGCTTTCCCTGACATATCCCGGTAATGGCAATTGATGGAGCTATCTTCGGCCAAACAAATTATTGTTCACAGTAGCTTCTAAGGAAATCTTTTCTAAACATATAACCATAGCGCAGATTGGATTGGTAAATTTGAATAAAAAAAATATGAAATTTAATATTTTGCAGTACGTATTTCTGAAGAGATATGAGTAAATAATGGATGCGATCTCTTACTATATGTATATATATATATGTATATATATATATATATATATATATATATATATATATATATATATATATAATTATATATGTGTGTGTGTGTGTGTGTGTGTGTGTGTGTGTGAATTTCCTCACTTAAATTATGTCCTATTCAGAGAGGAAAGAAATAAAAAATTGAAGGAATCAGTTGATAATTTATCAGTTATCATATACTAAGTGGTTAATGTAGTTGTTTTTGAGCATGCAATGTCGGAGCGCTGGTGCCAATATGAAACTTTAATTTCATCGTTTCCAACCATGTTTTACCATTCCTTGATTCGTCAAAAAAATATTGGTAAGAAATACAACAATTATGTGAATCGACGAGAATTGAATATAAACTATCCTATGCTGAGCAAAATCTAAATCTAAATAATGATAATAATAATAATAATAATAATAATAATAATAATAATAATAATAATAATAATAATAATAATAATAATAATAATAATAATAATAATAGGATAAAATAAAGAATAATAAAGGCTGCACAAAATGGCAATAGACAGTATGAAGAAACGTATTGAAAACGGTAAAATCGCATCAACGATTGCATCACTGCTGAGACATGATGGAAGCTGATTATTATCCTCGCTTGCCAGTTGTCGCGCGCGGAAGTTATGATCTGTAAAATAGCTAATAATTCATTTCCTAAAATAATATTGTGTTAAGGAGGAAAGCAAACAACAGTGAGAAGTGCATGTTTTGACTTCCATTCTTCCGTGCTGGTGGTATTCATCAAGTGAAGCTCATACCAAACTACGTACATGTCGGGAGGACAGGTTTTAAGCCTAGCTAATTTGAAGCCCATCGACAATCCACGTTGAATTGACACGATGCGTTTCTGGCTTGATATGAAAGCAATAAAATGCAGAATAATGGCAAAACAAAGTAAAAATCGATAGTCTATAGAAGACAAACACCTCTGTGTGTTGACCAAGTGCTTTGCTCAGCACTGAGTCAGTCGCACTCCTAATGCTATTTCAAAAACTTCCCAAATTCAGTGACATGTGGGGCAGGATTTCCACTTGCCTCGGGGAAGCATGCTGGTGGGGTTAATTCTGGTATTAAGGCACGTAATATATTTAGACAACTTCTATCTCTGAAAAGCACCAAGCCATACTCATATTAATGTGAACTTAATCTGTTGCGAGCAAACAGAGGCAGTCGAGCAAGTTCATGTCCGCCTGCTTCGGTCCTTTCATGGACTTGTTTGGTTTTGTGTTCAGTCCGCCATTACCTGTTTGGTTTTCCGGCATCTACTGCCAATTAAGGCTTCTTAGAGGCCACCAAATCCTTCCTTTTAGGTGACTTCTGTCCCATCCATCAAGCCAAAAACGTGCCCAGAAATACATTTTTTAAATTGTGATTGGATAGGAGTTATGGTATTGTGGTTCCATGGCTAAGTCTTGTCGGTATGCAGGTCCCGTCAAATTGTTAGTCGCGTGTATGGTGTAAAATAGGACGGTAGCTACCGGTAGATATTTCACGGGCGAAGTTTTGAAGCAGCTGGGGGCAGATGTAGCAGGTATAAGGCCCTTTTACAATTCCATCTATCGATTCCTTTGGGTTTATGACGATACACAAGGAATAAGGGTTGTCCATAAGTGTCATTATTTTCACTTATAAACAAAACATCCATAACTTTTTTTAACCCCTTTCCCACAAATTATTACCAAAATCATCATTTTACTAATGCAAGTCCCGTCAAGAAGCCTGGCTTCTAACTGATTCATACTTCATACTGAGTATAATCCATAGGTGATACAAAATACATACAAGGATCATGTCAAGCAACATTTCGTGCGATAACAACAACTATGTATCTGCTCCCTAACCTGCAGGTCATTAAAGTAATATAAGCGAATGCGGTATAAAGTAATATAGTTTGTAAAGTAATATAAACCAATACTGTTTTTATCAAAACTCTATTTTGTTTTCTTTTTCACAATCGAGAATGTCAAAATTATAAAACATTTAACACATATGAAAAGTACACACTTTTTTAATTGATAGATATGCAGATCTTGCATATATCACCGGCTTTAGTCATCAGTGTTTAGTCGTTTCTCTCTATGAACAATGAGAGCAACAACATGATAACTTGTTTTTTTTCAATGTTTTTCTTTTTTATTCTTTCTTTTGTTTTGTTTCGTTTTGTTTTGTTTTGTTTTGTTTTGTTTTGTTTTTTGTTTTTGTTTTTGTTTTTGTTTTTTTGTTTTTTGTTTTTTTGTTTTTTTTGAAAAACGTTTATAACCAAAATGACCATTTGATCCAGACTCCTCCCTTCCCCCCCAAAAATTTTTTTTTTATAAAGAGTAAAACACCAATACTAACAGGAAAATTTTGTTCAAAAGTGATAATGATGACAATTAGGGACGGCCCCGATCTCTTTGTTCAGCAATGAGTATGCTGGTACCATATCCAGTCTGCGCTGATTGTACCATTAATCAATTGTTTATCAAATGGTTCATTTTACATGGAAGATATTAGACTCTTGAACATTTGCTACAATAAATTACAAAAAGGGCCACAACCTTGTTTATTACACAGACACGTTAAAACTGATTGTGTAGATACCTTATTCATACATTGGCCGTACAACCAGTTCTCCTGCCCCTCTGCCAATCTCCCCATCCATTTTTCCACCCACTCATCCACCCATCTATCTAACCATTCATCCATCATTCCGTCGGTCTATTCATGCATGAATTCAACTATCCATCCATCCGTCCATCCATCTGTTCATTCATCCATCCATCTCTTACATCATATGTGACGGTTAACGATCTTGTAGAAAAAATGAAATCATTGACATGTCTCGCCAGTTTATGTTATATTCATATGCGTCGTGATATTAATAAATAATTGTGGTATCAACTTACACGTGCTCATTTTATACAATCGTAAAATTTGCGCATCCGAGTGTTTGTTACATGTGTAAACATAGTCTAAATGTGACAAAATTACTGTAATTGATTTAAATTTAATAAAAAAAAAACCCGCATTATGTGTAACCCATTGACTGGCCTCTATACAATTATCATGTATACTAGTACTGTTAGCATAATCAGTGTACACACACCATCACTCTTGTCATATCGATAGTATCGGGACTTTATTTTTTTGCAACCTGGTATTCATTTGTCTGCGATACAGATATGGCCTTGTTAACTGTGCTGCTATTATTATCAGAAGAAATTTGATAATTCGTATTAACCCTGTTGAAATATGTCTGGGTTTGTTTTATATCTCCTTTGCTCGATTTCGATCGTAACGTTATGATGCAATAAGTATTTAGAACATCTTTTTCGCTCACTGTGACATTCGTACTGTACTGACAATGACGAAAACTCATATTGTGTTGTTATTCAGGTTGAAATAATGGTTGTTGATGATGAGCATCACCAATAATAATTGTACCAATGCTGGTCATATTAAAAAACACAATGATCATTTTAACACGTATCCTTTTATCCATGCAAGCAATGGCTTTTGCTTGTCTGGTTCAAAGTTTTACATGTGAAAATTCCAATGAGTGGTGCTGGTTGAAAATACACTAGATATATGAGGGGAAAATGATTTCGGACAGACTCATTTCAGTTCACCAGAACCAAGAAAACCCCCTGCCAATGCTAATGTAAAATGCATTCGCATCCGCGCAGAATGGGAAGTTCAGAAAGCTTCAGGACCCGAACTGAGGGGGAAGCTGGCATTCAAAGTTGAATCTTAGTCTTCTTAAATATTAAGACCAATCATCAATATATAACCGGTACCATTAAAGTTAAACATCAAAATTTGTATTAAAAATATTGCTTTGAAGCTCATACTCCGTACACATATATTGTACAGTTAAAATCCATAGCAATTCTATTTTTAAGGGCGAAAATTACTTCCTGGGTACATAAACTTAGAGTTAAAAACGGCCCTCAGGGAGTGCTCTGTGAGATCAAACCGCATGAGAAGGTCGTGGTATTTCAGACCAGATGCTCTTCTTCAAAGAAAATATTCTATTGCAAGACGAACGCTTTATACCACGTGACTCCTTTGATGAGACCTAAGAGGCAAAGGTATAGGAGAGAAAGTTGACTTTATAAATCAAAACTCGATGGGATTTATTTGATGCTAAATGAAAGGTTGTGATTGCCTTTACTGTGCATGCTTTGCTTACCGTATAAGGCAACTCATATATTGAAAGTGAAAGTTGACAAATGATGTTTCAGACTTATCAGCACGGTGGCGTCTTGGCAAATCATCGGCAGTTGTTCTAAATCGGGTATTAGGACACAGCAGGTTGTCAAACTGAACATAATCAATAACTTATAACTCAGTTATATTAGACCTAGGGAATGATATCTTGACTGCTTTTCTTTATTTCACGTGATAGACAATAATGGGTCAGAACGAACGTAATAGCTGAGGACGCCGTTTTGCGTTGCAACAGATGGTTGGAGTGTTACCCAAGTAGTAATGGAGAATTTAAGCCTGAGGGCGTAGGGTAAACGGTTCTTTCCATTAACCAGAGCCGAAACTAACTTTAATGATAACAATAAACAAGTGCAAGGGTGGGATATTATGTTCTCTGACATCTTTAGGTCATATTTGGTGGAGAGTAGGCTTGATGTCAGTCTGTGGGTGTCGGTATCACTCTGCTGATATTATACGAGCTTTCTTGTCCGATTGTTCTTTTTTTGTATGAGAAACAGGGTGGATGTCGGTTAATCTAGGCAGTTGATGTCAGTTGTAGATCAAAATACGTCTTTAAGACCCAGATGACCCATTTAAAGGTCAGTACTGTACTAGCATCCCAGAAACTATATATATTACAGGGTAGGTACATTGTACAAAATGTCGCGTGACCGGTGATACGTTCATGTTTCCCCGTGCGGATGTGACAGAGAAACAACAGGCACACTGTGAACAGAAAAGCAATACCTACTGTTGCTGTTTCGTCTGTTAAGCTACATGCAGAATCGACACGTACTGTCTTGCCTAGATGCTTTGTTGTCTTGGGCATGCACTCTCCAAACATGACGTTTATTTTTAGGTGGTGATATTTATTTCACGCGCTGATCTGCAGTAATGACACAGCAACATTGACTCGCATGAAACCCCTCTCTAATCTAGTACTTTAAGCATTGCCAACATTGACTTTGCTACAGCTTGAAGCCATATTTGAACATCCAAGTTAATAATCATCACCAACAGCTCTAAATTGTGTTGATGGAGCATACGAAAACTTGAGACAAAAAGTTCGTTTCTCCCTAAATAATCACTTACAATAACGTCGCCACCATAATATAACTGGCTTAAGTGAATCAATAGGGGATAAACAGGTAAAATCAGGGTTTTTGGTCATCTGCCCACCTCGTCATTTTCAACCTGTCTTCCTCATTTCATTGTTAATTCCATTCTTATCTAATCCATTTGCACGGTAGCTCCACTGCGTGTATTGTCCTCATACGATCTATTTCGCATCCCATATGTTGTGCCAATATAGACAAGTCTGCCGCTTATCCGTGACCAAAACTTCACATAAAGTCACCAGATGTACCAAGCACCTGTTGGGAGTAAATGTGCCCTGGTGCGAAAAAATTGACCAATCTGGTGTCGCTTAAAACCACAGTCGGTCCGCCTCTTTGAGACGACTCAGCCAAGCATGAAGTGGGAGGGTCTAAGGTCACATTTTGTATTGCAAGTTCAGTCATTTTCATTTACGACAGTGGCGCGTGCGGGGGACATCTCTGGGTTGGGTCTGGTCTGTATTCCGGTAAATATCTCTGGTACACAAGGAACAACATAGAACCTGCCATGACCAAGTCAGACATTTTTCTGGGTGAGTGTGTTTTTTATTATTTTTTTTCTTCTGTTTGTCTGTTTGTTTTTGTTCTGCTTTGTTGTGAAGATTAACAACACGTAACACTGAAACACTTAGGCTGTTGATTTGTTGATGAATAATAGAAAAATATCATTTCAAACAAATTCACACATAACATAGAACCCGTACATTGCTCAAACACATGTACGTTATTAACGTGATTTTTGGCTTTCGCTAACAAGCTCCATGTTCTTGTTTAATTGTAGTTCAGTTGTCAAATTATTTAAGCGATAGAATTAGCGGATTGTGTGGTCTAATGGTCATGGTTGAAAAAATCGTGTAGGTAGAACGATTCACTTTGACACATTAAATGAACCTTTATGCCAGACTAATGAATATGTAGATAATGCCCACTTGATTTTTTTTTTCTCATGGATAGCCAAACTTCAAAGTTTCAGACCCCTGACATTGGTGAAAAATCAGCACGTTGTCGACCATTAACCCTATGTGAGTTGTGGTGTCGGCATGCCCATCACTATACCTGTATTCCCATAATGTCTCAGCTTTGCCTGCTCAGCAGACCCAGGGCGCTAGAAAGTTAGACTCGGACCCCAGACCACCAAAAATCGCCGGAGAGTCGGCTAAGTAGGCAGGTATGAAATCCCACCAAGTAGCGGTGAGATCCAGTGATGTTTCATCCGAATACAGAAGAAATTACGCCTTGAATGTCAGTTGACACCAGCATGTGGCAAGCGGTTGCTTCATATATCGTGGCTGTGGGGAACGGGGTTGGTGGTGGGTGGTGGACTGGATTCACATTAGGTCAATCATGATACAATGAAAGGCAAAATTGGAATTACCTTTTCGGTCAGCATCCCATATTTACTCAAGTGAATGCTATCACGCGCAACAGATAACCTGTACAGTATGTATGATTACTTTAATGACAGGAGTTATGATTTTGAACGAGGGCTTTACGATGTATAAAGGCAGTTGTCAATTGTAGAAGTGTACCTGGGGACGGGAATATTCCACAAAAATGACAGAAAACTTCAACCCGAAAACTGGAGATTTCTTCTTGGAATATTTAGATTATGGCCGCCATATAACAGCAGATCTCTGAAATACACATTTTAACATTGTCTATTGTGGACTTCCAGATGTTATATGGCATATAGAATGCAATAGTAGATGAGTCCCAAGGTACCACTCAGTGATGAGGATAATTCCTTTATTATAATATTTTCTATTATAGTTTGTTGGTGTGGGCACGGAGCTATAATAGCTCTATGGTTTGGGGTTTCAGTGGGCCAATTAACTCTTTCATTACCAGTCACAATATACATCCCACTTATCTGCAAAATCAAAATGACTCCATCTTTTAAAACCCTTTTAAAGACCTTACATTGAGGTACCAGATATGATAAGATCGGCACAGTTTAACAGTTTTTTTTCGGCACGCTTTCGGCGTCCAAAGAACCCAGCGAGAAGATGTTGACCCAATCTCTAAATTAGCATTCATTGGGTTAAATCCATATTCGAATGTGTCAACCATAACTGCGAGGAATAGTAACCATTCTGATGACCAGCTCTAAGTTGACTTTTTTTCCAGTGAAAATTGTATATTTTTTGCATACTCAGCTATCTATATATTTTGTGCATTGAAGCTAGAAAGCACAAAAAGGGATTGTAAAAAGTTTTTAGTCCGGTCAAGAGAAATCATGTTGATACTTATCTGAGATATAATTTGTTATATATATATATATATATATATATATATATATATATATATATATATATATATATATATATATATATATATATATATATATATATATGTATATATATACATATATATATATATATATATATATATATATATATATATATTTATATATATATATATATATATGGGGGGGGTATGTGCATTCTGCGCATTGCGACTGAAAAAATACTTTCTTGTCGGTTTTGTCCATGACTGACTTTATTATGTCTTGGGATTCCCAAACAATGAACAATGTTTTGACGTGAGCGACACGCGGGGCGTCCATTGATGTCACACTGACTGAGCTTGGTCCTGTAACCCGTGTGCCATCATAATGGACACAACAATACAAACTTCATAACAAGGGCTATCAAAGGCCACCCTCACGCCGCTGAAGCAACATATTGAATGGAACATGTAGATAATTAGAAGCCAGTAAAACTGCTTTGGAATCATTAGCGCTCTGGCATGCTCTCTCAATGGAGCAGAGTCGGTAAACTCGGTCGGCTTTTGATTGTAATGTTACTGCTGGTTTGCGTGTCCATTGTTATTGGTGATAAATTTTTAACTTGATTACGATGATTAATATTGGAATCAAAGACTTGACATTCTTAATTAAGAGAATTGGTGATGAGCTACTCTGAGGTATATCGGCACGTCAGTTGAAGGTTATCTTGGAGGAATGTCCCATAGCAGCTTATGGCATGAACTCCTATGTTGTTCTCGGAAACTTAACATTAATGACAAAGGCCATTGGTTGATTGCTGACAAAGTATTGAACTTTACATGCCTATACAAATACTTAGATAAATATTTACAGTGTTATTCAAATATATAGGACAATATATATAAATGTAAGGAATTCTAGGGTCGTTTAATATGTAGGTCTCATTTTACCGAATAAATTACAGCATTTCTGCATGTTCCAGTACAAGCCCGTATACTTTACATTTCTTTGCATATTTCTTTGTTGTTACGCGACATGTCAGGTATTTATATCACATTTTCCCCAGGTAAAATCGTGTATATATTTTACAATTCTGGCTGTCAATGGTCGTATTTTGTACGTACAGAAACCCAAACTTAATTTTGTATTTCTTAGGTTATAAAATTGTTGCACGACTAAAGTAAATACTTATTTAACATAAAACAGTTTTGAAACATTGATAAACAACATCAAAATGATACTAAGGCACTTGCATACATAGTTATCTGTGTCTCTGTCGATTTCATTTCGCCCGTCGTCAGTCTCTGTCTTTATCACTTTCATGTGTTATCAAGGTAACTCTGAGTTTACTCTGAGTTTCAAAAAATACTTCCTTTTGTTAGTGCCCATGCCGGTTTTCTGTGATGGGTTCCGAAATCTAAGTAAACAATTTTAAATATATCAAGGAATTGTGTTAGCATCGTATTTTTGAAAGGACTGTCAACTGTTTAAAACCAAGCATACTGAATCTTGACTTTGAACACAGGACTCAGCATTTCATTCGGCTATAATATTTTAAAGATAATACCTCAGTACATAAATCAACACAAATGGACAAAAAGCCCCATTTCAGACAATTGCATTGTCGCTATGGATAGGGTTGTGGGTCTATTTTCTCCTTATTATTTAAAAACATGGACAAATATGAACATAGACTATTGGTTCCATTAAATAACTAAACTGTGCAATATGTTGCTAGCTATGCAGTAGACTTTTTCAAGTAAACATATAAATGGACAAATATGAACACAGACTATTGGCTCCATTAAATACCTAAACTGTGCAATATGTTGCTAGCTATGCAGTAGACTTTTTCAAGTAAACACATAAATAGCAAACTAAATAAGATCAATGAGACTTCCAGATTTAGGTGTCTATCCAATGGTAGTCACTTTGGTTAGCAGGGCTTGGAGTATGTTCCCATTACTTTCCATTGTGATTTGTATCATGACAACAACAATACTTTATCCATAATGAAGCTCTGCATTTATAAGCAAGAATTCACTCATTCAGCTAGTTCATCGTTTGCCACGTTCAAATTTATTCATTAGTATGTGGAATGGCTTTGCTGAATATTTAGCTTACACAAGGAGCCGACACTCAGAGAGACATGTACGGGGACAGGCTCCGAAGCATGTTCTGAGTAGTTACCCGCTGAAGATCCTCTAATTTATTTGGACTAATGCAGTCTATGTCAAAATTCTACTAGAGCGTGTGCAATATGGACAATGGTACTTCCATATGTATAGAGGTTAGACAGTGACAGGCTAGCTTATTGAGATCAAAAAGTTCGGACTCCGGGGTGTGGTAATGACTACAAGGAAGTGGTTCTGGACAAAAAGACAAAAATAAAACTTAAAAGTTGTTATATTTATTTTCACCGAACCTCTCATAGTAATTCTGTGTGCATATTGGAAATGCTTATGCAGGCGGGTAACTAAATGTTAATATAGCTTTCAGGGCATCAACTGCAAAAATGGCCCTTTTTAATATTGTAGTGATGCATAGTCCATTGAAATTTCCTTTATTGGGCTATGTGTTCAACTGAATAAGCATACACAAAAACTGTAATTGATTCTTGTCATTGTCAAATATTAAGTTTGAAATATATATATATATATATATATATATATATATATATATATATATATATATATATATATATATATATATATATATATCTGTGTGTGTGTGTATCTATAATATGCATGTATGTATGTATAAGCAAAACATGTAAATATTGTTTTCAATTGGGGATACAAACAATTCACAAACTGAATTAACTATTAACAGCCCACATCTATATCAGGGATGGTGTAATTAGTAAGGTACATCGACATGCGATGATACCTTTCACATTGAGCCTAGTTCTAGAGGCAGCATAACGACCAACATATCTAACCCTGTGTACTATACATTTCCAGCAACATTTTTTTTTTATAAAGGTGATGTAATGATGCTCGCAATTGCATCGGAGACGCTACTAATATAAACAATAATAAGCCATACATGGATAAACGCTTTATCGAATATACTTATTTTCTGGATATCAAAATTGACCCAAATTACCTTAATTTTTGTTTCAAATAGACTCGGCTGTATATATGATTCCGGCGATTACTATTTCCCTTTTATTAGCTTCCATCGAGCAATGAAGACCACAGTGGCAGGGGAGCCACAGGCCAACCAGCTGTATCCGTTGACATATCCTTATATCGCTCAATCAGATTTTGTGCCCACTAAAGCAAATTACCGTCTTTTGCTAAGGCTTTGCTTTGGCGGTGAGGAAAGGGATTCCACAGACCATGAAAGAGGACATTAGAATAGCTTTTAGTGCTGCAACATAATAATGTCGTGCGTCGAGGCTGCCCACTGTTCCTGCAACATGGTTTTGTCACAGTCGAGACAAAACTACAGAACTATAGATATACGGGGCATTTAATCCTGTAGCGAGGAAGACTCACTGAAGCATGGGCAAGGGCGCACAGTAAAGTGAAGTTGAATAGATAAAAAACACAACAAAACAAAACAAATTAAAAAAAAAAAACTAAACAAAGAACAAAACAATAACCAAAAAAACCAAACAACATAAACCCCAAGTTGGGCATCCATATTGAAAGTGCAGTTTGGTTAGCACAACTGTAAACTGTTCTGCATGGTTGAAACTGTCGACAGATTTTATCTTGCAAGTGGGTAATTATCATTGGGTACCTTTTTGTTATTGTATCGGAAACCGCGTACAATTATAAAAGGGATTTCTTGCCTTTTTAATAGCAAAGGCATAAATGTAGTAGATATGTTTGGTCTAAACAGTTATAGAGGGTGCACACAAACGAATAATCAAGTTATAAAGCTGATTTATGTGATGTACGCTATACTACGGGGCATTTTACGTACAGTATCACTCCCCACAAACATTGACTAAAAGGTCGGCATAATTTAACTTAATCATTCAGAGGTTTAATATATCATGTCCTTCTATATACTGAATGTCTTTCGCATCCATTTGACCTACAAGTCTTAGATATAAATCACAAGAGGTAATTGGTGACGAGGTAGGACATTCACTAACAATATCTCTTGTCTTAAATTTCAAGAAAACGTATTATGAAGCTGTTGTATAGACGATCCGTAAAATGAACCGTCTGAATGAGAAAGTAGCCATTGCACATTAAGTTGCCACAAAAGAAAAATAGTTCATTAGAGCAAACCCCATGTCGCGCTAGGATAGCAGGAGGAAGAGTTCTATTGTTTTCAGTTATGTCAAGTGGTTTGTCATTTTCGATAGGGTATTCTTATATCATTAGAAGTCAAGCCAACAATAGTATAACGAGTGCGCGCATTCTGCTGAAAGTCACTATGCACCAATTAATTAAAACGGGACCTTGTATCGTCTGAAACATTTAATTTGGCATGTATCACCTGCGTTCCCGACGAGTTAAATAGATCCTATTAGAAAAGACCTTCACCCTGGACTCGGCAGACAGATTTCCTGTGCAGCTTAAACGGCACGTCTAATTAGGGTTTTTTTTTAACCTGTCAGATTGTATTTTTCATTATTGTTAAGGGCGACATCATATTTTGTTGTATTACGGTATATCTTTGTGTATCTTTGATAGCAGTGAGAAAGTGAATTGTCTGTATGCAAAGAGATTTGTATCAGCCGTTCCCATATGCCCGATAGCTTTTCATGGTTACCATAGAATATTTTATCCGTCAGTGAAATTGCGTAGAGGACAAATTATTGTGTTACTTACAGTTCATAACAAGCAATTGTGATATTCCTCTCTTCTTGGTCTGTCCGCATGCAAATGAAAAAGTGTAAACAAGAACATCTCCAAGACCGTAAAAACCTTTTGTATCCTTTAGGTATTCAACGTATTTATTATGATGTATAGTTGGCTGTTAATCCATTTTTTTTTAATTTTGGGGATTCAAATTAAAATATAGTTATATGGTGGATCACCGAATAAACGAAACAATACAGAAATAGGTGTAAGTAAGCACGACGTTTCTGACTGATTGAATTCTTCTTCAAAAATGTCAAAAACTGATAAATTCAGCAATAATTGAAAAGCTTACTGAAAAAATACCCCTGATGCGTCAATAAGGTCTCAGGTTATTCGGCAATGGTCTTTCATTTCGTTGACGTGCCTGTTGGTGTTTCAAAAACACACACACATAAAAAGCGTGATGTTAATTCAAAAGGTCACATGATAATATTCGGGCGCTAGTTTGTTTAAAAAGTCATATAATACCAACATGGAACGCTCTATGTTCATTCACTCTTGATGTAGATGTAAGTCAAAGTACATTTCTATTTGAGACATTCATCTTGCCCCCTAATGTCCTTCTTCTTTGGCGTAGTAAGACATAGTACTACAGTTTCGCCCCCTAATATTACCACCCTGACCAGTTAATCTCACGGACGGTGAAACTGAAGTAGCCCCTCACTTTTATGCATCATTTTTTAAAGCAGAGCACTTATACGCCTATGAACACAGCATTACCTTCACAAAATGACCCTTTTAGGTGACTCGCTAAGATTTGAGGCGAGCAACGAGATTCGGAAGGAAATGGGGCATAAGCATGAGTTGCGCCGAGCCCGGCTTACTGAAATTGACAGTGCGCTACATTTAATCCGATTTTGTTGGACTGAAATTGAATTGTAAGAACCGCAGCTACACATTTGAATAATTAGATCTGGTATCACATACAAGCGCCAGTGTTCCACAGTTGAATTACGTGCAATGGCTCAAATTTTAATCTGGTAAAAGCAGCGCACATCTACGAGCCGATATACACATTTTGTTTCGAATGGGGACACAGCATGAGGAAGGAACAAATAAAAGACCTTATATGTAATTGGGAGCCCTGGGTATGTCGGCAGGTTATCCACGTACGCAATACTAGGTGTTCTATTCCACATTAACCGTCAACTTAATGAAGGCAGCTACATTTTGCTGCCTACCGGTGCCTTGGAACTGTTGACCTACTTGGAAATAGTTCTGCAGGAGACTGGTTTACGGCCGGGCAATTGGTTGTATGGCTTCAATTGCAATTTTACTCCTTTGGTGATATAGCGTACAGCACACAGTGGCATTTATTTGGTATCCTACCGCCCCATTATGCCTAGTGTTTCTGTTGAAATTATGTTTGCTTGGATAAACTAAATTGCTTTCCTAACGAATGAGTCCATGGCCGCAACGTTGGTTTGCAAGTATGGCTTATGCATATGCAGCAACACAGGCATGTAGTAATACCCCTCTATGCTGTCTATCGTGTGGAGCTCTCGCGAGTAATGAATGTTTTGTCTCAATAAATTTATATATGGTTGTTAGGTATTGGAAAGATGAATTTATTTTTATTGTTAAAACTTAACAATATATTAAATGCAAAATGAGGTGACTATTATTTGTTTTAATTGTTGAAGTAAGAAATAAAACAGCACACCAAGATCTCATGAAAGGTATTGTGACACATAGGCAATGTATGTTTGCCATGCAGGATACACTAATTTCCTATTTTGAGGAGAGCGTGCATTAAAGAAAATGATAAAATCTTGGTGTTGGTTGAAACAATAGTTACAATCTTTATGCCAAAATGATCTAACAATAAATTTAGTAGCAGTTATCTGCTTGATTTTTCCTGTAATTGGGAATATCTTTGCATACTTAGTCACATTGTCAGAGTGATGAAACTATATTCATAATCTTGGCCCAAATAATTAAAGACCAAAACCAGAAAAAGTATGATATCTAACCCAGCAATTCTCGCTGCAAATTGGAAATGAGTTAATATAAAGGGTAGCTTTGTTGTCCCCTTAACACAATGATGTTCACAATTGAGGCATCAGGTTGCACTTGAACAATCAGGTCACCTATGTCTATCTGACAATTGTGAAAGTGAAAGACGTATCAACTTTTCTCCTGGTCACGATTTCTAAGGCCCAGTGTTTGCAGGCTCCTAACTGCATACGTGATACACCGCGCGCCCGAAGCATCCAGGTCACGTGTGATACGTATTATATGTTTATGGATTATGTATACACACCCTGGATGGTATATGCATTGAACTATGTTGCCTTATCACTATTGACCATTTCCGTGCCAACAATATTTGTAATAGAATGTTCTGATAGGAGTGCAACCACCCAAAGTGAGTGATGGTGCCAGTTACTCATCACTTAAACTAAATTCAGTCAATAAACTCAAAATAAAATAAAATAAAATAAAATAGAAAAACAGAATAAATGAAAATAGTATTATTTAGAACTCGTTTCTGGTCAGTTTAACTTGATTTTCAGCCTACCGAGAATGTCACGTACGCACATAAGCTAATCCGTATTTCGTGTCGGCAAAAATCGGACAACTTTATGTTTCGCGGAAATCCTAATTGCTGCTTCGTCATCGTCATTGGCTGCTCTTATTATGTCCTTATTAAAAAAAAACAAAAAAACAAAAAAAACAAAACAAAAAAACAAAAAAAACAAAAAAAAAAACAAAAGAAAAAAACAAAAAACAAAAAAATCAGCTCCAACAACCATACCATATTTTACTGCACGAAAATTGTAATCACGTCTTTCTCATTCTAACGACTGGGATCTTTGCATGGATATAAATATGGGCATTCGTGCATGTTATCGTGTTTCTGCCAGTGATAAAATATTATGAAAGTAATTTAACCCGAGATCTACTGAAGCCTTCGCAAAGAATATATCTTGTGCTTGCTGATAAAAAGTGACACCAGACAGAGTAAACTGATTCAGAAGAGCAGACAAGATGTTTTCATGTAGCGGTGCCCTTGAATGAATGGCTGTAAAATTAGTCTTGAGACGATATCCTGCTGTCTTGGCGATAGAAGATCAAGCAGTCACGAGTCAATACTGGCAGATATGACCACTATTTTGCTGCAACATTAAGCCCGGTCTGAATTTTGCTGCCAGCAGGTCTGTATTAAAGCTTATTTGAACACATTGTTGAGCTGGCACACAAAAACTGTAACTGGTATAAAATAACCACTAGTTGAACGCGTTACGTCTGTATCATTTTGACGTCACTCATGTCCGGAGAAGGTGAGAAAGTAGGCATCTGATAGGGCTGTATATAGTTAATTAAGTTGCCCAGTGTACAAGTATGTGGTATTTTTAAATATCGTTACATATCTTTCACGATGAATTTTATTCCCACTGTTGTTTCTTGTATCAGTGAGCACAAGATATTTTATGTTGAGGCTATATGCAGATTTGTACAGATTTGCATATTATTACATTTGTCACCTGTGTCATGTGTATGCACAAATTGATGAATGAATATATGCCTATGAAACCTACAAGCAAATCAATAACTGAGACACATGTATAAATTAACACTTAAAAGGCAGACACACGTACACACATATATCAACAAAATTCGTATACTCTCAGAATGATTATTATGTGTAACATGAATTTTAAAGATGTAAACCTCTTGATGGAAAGAAATATATCCATAAAGTACTTTCTCCTCGAAACAAATATCTGCTCCGGATCAAGTGAGCCTCAAAACGTTACAGGTGCAAACGATTTTTGAGGTATGCAATTCATAATACAGCTTTGTGCTATTTAAAATAGCTGAAGTGTAAAGGTTTCGCTTGACTGCTTAACTTTAGTGTTACTAACAGCAAATAATATTATTCAACATGAATAGTGATTGGTTCAACATTGCAAGTCTTGTTAATAATGCGTGAAAACTGGCACGGTCAAGCTTCTATCTGAGACCGTGGCCGTGCAATAAAATACTTATGACGATAATTATTTGGATTATTTATTCTGTATGCTCCGTGGAATTGCCATTTAACTGTTAATCATGGCAGTGATCATTAGCATCTGAATTATCATAATCATTTTAGATTGAAATCCCACATAAAAGGTCCCTTATGTCTTTAGTGCTGGAGCTGGAGGCTCGATGGTCGCGATCGACATTTTGATTGCTGTCTTCAATGTCATGTTGGATGCCCAGATCTGTAACACCGTGTCACAAGAACATGTTCCCTATTTATGCATGAGGCTTGCAAAAAGCCCTTGGAGTGAACACGTTCAGGTCCAGTCACCCGAAAGTTGACTCTAACATTCGAGCCATGTAAACTGTTAACTTTAAAAGTAGCATCCCGCAAGAACTCCTAGAGAGAATTAAAACTTGTCCTTCGTTTTACCGTTTAATGACCTTCCAATATATATATATATATATATATATATATATATATATATATATATATATATATATATATATATATATATATATATATATATATATAACGAAATAGTGAAGATTTTATGCGATATGAAACTTACAGTTTTTCTAACGAATCCTGCATACACCAACGAAAAACGTTAAGAACTGTTTCAATAAAAATACCTTTTCCGAATATCGATTATTGACGGTTCTATGATGTCGAGACATGTTAAATGTATGATGTAGCTCTGACACAAATTTTGTCAAAAACATGCGCGTTAACAGGTGGCGTCTTGATTTACCACTTGAGAAGAAAATTCGCAAACAGCGGCGCTAATTTTAGTTGTTGCATTTCCGTTTATAGGTACGTCGAAAAATTGATTAAACACATGACGGGGCCACATGTTCTCATTTATTGTAACATCAAGGTCATCTGATATTTTTCCTTCTTATGAGGTTTTTACTTATGCCAAGTTTCATCAAATACAAAGATGTCTATCCCAGGGACTTTTCATATGAATACTCAATCCGCAGCTTCCAAACTATTCCATGGCACTGAGACTACCCTGAGTATGCGTCAGAATGATTTAAAGCGTGTCTCTGGACAAAATTCGTGCAGTGCTCATGTGACTGTTTAACTTGTCCATTGTGTTTGTTACTGTGGACCGTGATATTTCAGTATATGGCATAAATGTAATCCTCAGCCTTCACATGGCTGATTGGCGTACAGCAGATTAAGCTCCAGTGATGACAGAAAAGAAATGTCGTTGTGAAAAGAGAATATATCTGTGACAGTTATGATCTGAAGTCTGGCGTGTCGCAGGGCATAGTTTTGGGACCTTTACTTTCCAGCATGAATAACTCCTGGTTACCTGGTGGGAAATCATTGCTTGTCTTTCCATTTCATATGCTATTGAGAGTCAGTTGTACGTCAAGTTTAAAGTAAGATGGAAATCTGCTATTCTTATGTGGATGGTTCATTACAAATGAAAGCAGGGATGAATTCCTGGTCCGATAATCTAGACATGCACAGGGTGATGTGATTTAGAATCACGAAAAGTACAAAAATAAAAAAAATGCAATGTCACAAGATCTTTAGAGGGCAATGGTTTTTTGTGCGAGACCATCATATGCCACGGAGAGTAGGCAAAGACTTTGTTAATGTGATTTTTTTCCGCCTGCACTAAATATCTCTGGTCAGAAAATACTTTAAACTCTGATATGACAGACACAGTGCATGCACTCATGCCAACCCTCTGTAATGCCTTGCACAGAGACTTCCTGAAGGTCACTGCGTAAGTTGCATCTGATGACGTATTTAGAGGAGTTGCTCGCGGCGCCCGCCCCCCTCTTTTTCACTGGCTATATTTTCGTGTGAAAAATATGTACATTTTGGTTTTCCCCAGGGAATTCATGCTCTTAAACTGGAGATGTGGCGTCCCCACATTCTAACATTTATGAATACCCCTCTCACAGCATGTCTTGAATTGTGCTATCAAATTAATATTTGGTAGCAGAAGGAGAGACCATTTTTACGAAATTCCATTAGCTGCCAGGCGGAGACATCAGTTTTACGGCAATCCCATTGGCTGGCAGAAGTAAGATCCTGTTTTACGGCAATTTCGTTGACTGCCAACTTTGACGCGGGGCTGATATATTCACATTTTTACATATGACGCACACAAGGCCGTCGCTTGTTGGGTCTCTTCCAACTGACCAATGCTCTAAACAACCTAAAAATATGTACGTCCCCGATAGACCAGTGTCATTTCAGCTGTCTGTGGGCCAGTTTGAAAGTATATGGAAAACGTTCCTTTTCAAGAGCCTGCCCAATTCTGTAGAATTCCTCACCTAGACAAGCAGGACATCGCCATCTGTCGATGTTTCTAACGTCACTGATTTCCAAGACTTTTGTTTCCGGGGCACTTTCTGAATGCAATTTTGCTGTTATACTTGAAATCGGAATGGTAATGCTCGTTTTAATAATCGAAATGTGATTATTTATTCCGTATTTTTATCATAGATTATAGATATCACCTTTTTGATGATGATGATGATGATGATGATGATGATGATGATGATGATGATGATGATGATGATGATGATGATGATGATGATGATGATGATGATGATGATGATGATGATGATATGTGTGCCAGGAACTCTAAATAAAAGTATCCTATCCAGATTTTTCTCATCTGCAAGATGAAAACAAAATTGTAAATTTAACTTTGGGCATTATTGACAAGCAGTGTCATAAATACGTATGTGTACTTCACACGTGGTTATATTTTGTCATTGGTAAGGTATTGTTCCTCGTTCCAAACACCCGGGTATCTCCTTCCTCTTTTTTATTAATTTAGTTTTATAAGCACTGTGCACAAAGGACATTGAATGTTGATAATAGGGAAATGTTATATATGTACTGGTATATTTTTCTTGTTTGTTTGTTTGTTTGTTTGTTTTTTGTTTTTTGTAACCGATGCCTACATGTTTCATTACCCACAGCACATGAAGTGCGGGGGAGGGGGAAGCATTGTTGTCCACTGTGTCGTCCATCCGTCTACCGATCTATACGTTCAGTGTGTCGGCGACACTATCGCGTTCAGTAAAAAATGCCCATCGTAGCTGTCAAATTGTTGTCAAAGGTGTATCTAGGAGTGAACCAGGTACTTATCGCAGACAACTCGTTTTGAATTTTTTGTAATTTTTGTGAATGTTTTAAGAATTTGTTTGACGGCCATATCAATGAGACTCATGGACGATCCCATAAATATCGTATGAATAATTAATTATGATTTCACCAAACTTTATATCAAAGATGATCTAGATGCCTATCGGAAACCAACCTCTTTTGGATCATTTTTGGTACTTTTTATGAACGTTTTAGAGTATTTGTTAGAACTCATGAGAACGGTACCTCAGGAGACAACGTTACCATTATATCTCAAGAAGGATTGGCCGCAGCTTCATTACATTTTTATTAGGGATGGTCCTTGGGAAGGACCAGATATTCCAAACCGGCTGCCTATGATAATTTTTGATGTTTTTATCGGTTTTTAATGTATATTATATTTATTCCCTAACAGGAGATTTATATTGTGTTAAGGAAATGTGACATTGCGACTTTTATCTTGGTGATGGCGAATCATGTGCCCGTGGATACTGCTGAACAGTCATAGAATGTAGCTATTGGCTTTCTTTTGGGTATTGTTGATTTTAACCTTGAGTGACCTTGGATTTAAAATGGCAACAATTCGATCGGCATCACTGATGGAGGACCTTGACCTAATATTCAACGTGACAGCATCACTAAAACTCAAAAAAAGAACTTTTTACAGTTTAAATGAATTATGAAAAGAAAAATTACAGGCGGCCTCAGATATTCGTTCTGTGAACGCTATTTCGTAGAAATGTGCTACAATGACACAGGAATCTTGTTGATGCGACTTTCTGATAGACTTGAGAACAGGATCAATGGTTTTTAAGTAAATTTCATAATAATATAAAAAAACCTAAGTTCTGTAACTGGTTGCAATATGAAAAAAGCTTAGGTTCTGTAACTTTTCGCAATATGAAAAAAAATCGTAACTGATTGTAACCGTCAGATGAATAGCAGCAAATGTTTACCAATGTTGACAGATATATCTTAAGCACCAAGACTAGAAAAGAGAACATATTAGCAAATCTTAATGCATACATTTTAAGTACCAAGACTAGAAAAAGAATATACAATTACAAACCCTTCAGTACACTTTACGATACTTTGGGATCAATGACTGGCACGAAAAATATTGTTTTCCAGATGGTCACTTTGGAAAAAAGGAGAAAAGGTGACGATAAATACGACTCGGAGTCAATTCCTTGTGCAGACCAAAGTCAAGAAATCTATAACATTTTCTAAACAGTGAATCAGTGGTCCTGTTTTTTTCTGCCGACTGTTGTCTCCATAACACGCCCCCCCCCCCCAAAAAAAAAATGGTCAGTGCTCCCTGTACATATGTATCACTAACATGTCGTCTAGTATTTAGTTGAGAGAATGATCCAGAGAGGACTTTTTTGTTTGTTTGTGGCGTATGTCATGAACCATATGCGGACGGTCCTCTGATGTTCCGGATTCTTTCCTTAACAGATACTAGGCAATCGGAAATAATATCCCTCCATAAGCTGTAGACAGATAATCTTTCCTCTAATCTCCGGCCAGTTTCCCCTACATCAGCAAGAGAACCGCTGGCTTGGATGAACACCTAATTAGGTTCGTCAGATCGGGCCGCAACAGGCACACCCAGGCAGTATGACCACAGAAAAGAACGTTCTAAACGCCAGGTACTCCCGTTTACGATTTATTTTGTTTAGATGCTTCTGAACACCATCTGAGAGGTAATGGGGAGGGTAAAACCTTTAGAGATAGATTATATCATGGGCGACTCCTTTAGAGGTATTGATGTGTATGCGTGGAATTTTCAAACTGTCATAAAGGTGGTGCACCTGCTTTGATTGATATGCTTGATCTCCATATATGCGGAAATTGTTTCTAATCTATCTCTCCATTTGTCTGTCTGTGTGCGTCTGTGCGCCCTTTAATCCTTAGATCGCTAAATGTTTCTAATGTACATACCTAGAGATATTCATCCAACCATCCACCCACCAACTTCCCTACCCACCTGCCTGTCCGTCCATGCATCCGTCCATACCTTAGCCAAGTAAATATGAGGCCCGTTGGTCACACAAGTCAAATTACTTCATACTTAAGTGGGAGAACTTTGACCGTTCTCTTACTGTTGCCTTGCCACTGATACTCACACCGCCTCCTGCTTCCAAAACCAGATGCCTTGCTCAAGCTCTTGATTAAACAAAACAAAGGCCTTCTTTATGATAGGTTTCATGCAAATGCAGCAAAATATACAGACATGTCAGCCAGTAGAACCGAATGGGTAAGGTGCACTCTCGAAATACTTGGCATCTACAAGATAAATTGGTGCAAGTCCCCAGGGGGCCAGAGTAATAGGCGGTGCAACAAATGGCATTTAAGTACCTGTTCAGTTTGAAAGTTTGCAGCCACGGGGTAGCGTGTTTCTATACACATGTTTCTGAGTTGGATAAAGAAACACAAATATTCCACATTAAAATGTTCACTTGGGAAATCAAGCAAGAGGTTTCAAGTACCCCCATTTTATGGCGCTAGTGTTCACTTTGGACAGTGCTGGTGCTTCATTCGACATAATGACATATACAAGTACCATTCAACGCAACAGGTTTACTTATATGGGCTAAATCAATCCATATGCCAATGGGATTTCAATTAAGTAGGAAAAGCAATTCTGTGTAGTAAAGCGACACCAAATGAATTGAGGTTACATTTGTACCGGCACAGATCATCAGTTATCCCTTACGGGTCCCACTTGTCATCAGCTGAAATATTACATTTGATGTGCTCATTAATTTACTTTTTTTTCCTATTTATTACGAATATGATTTTATAGAGATATGTATTGAATAATTAAATTAATATCTGCTGCTGGAAGTTACGTTTTGTTTAATTTGTTACTTTCGTGGAGTTTTTATTATGTACTCTGGTACCTGAACTTGATTTTTTTCAGTTGCATTCCTCGCAAACCTGTGTTTTTTTAGATAAATATCAATGCAAGTGAGGAGAAATGAAAAATGTAAAGGGTGGCCTTTTCTGAACTTAAATCCTAATCTGAGTATATGCTTTATTATTTACAGCTGCAATTCCAAAGTGTGCGGGCTGCAGTGAACACATTCTGGACAGATTTATTCTTAAAGTGCTCGACCGTCCATGGCACTCAAAGTGTTTGAAGTGTGCCGACTGCCAGGTGCAACTTAGTGATAAATGTTTTTCAAAAGGAGACAAGGTCTTCTGCAAAGACGATTTCTTTAGGTATGTATTATTTATTTTGGTTTAGATATCCAGCATCTGCTCACAGTATACTGTATATCAGATAATTATTAAGACCACTGGGATTAACATGTCGATTTGAGATAAGTATTTAAAAGGTTCCAGTCCGTCTGGCCGTCCATCAAGGCACTGTAATTTTTTTCTTTTCATTCCTTTGATTTTATTTTATTTGAGGGTGTGGGTGGTCGTGTGCATACGCATCTTAGAATTATTTGGTCAGAACAGATACCTGCAAACTTAATCGAATAACTGTGTGACAAGTGCTATGTAAATTTTACATGACATTACCAGCCTGGGCCAGTCATATGCAATTGGTATTCATAGCACATAATATCCCGGTGATAAAATGAAACTTCCAATACGCCAAAAAAGGCCATCTCTGCTTCATTTGACTTAATAGAAGCTGGTTAAACAGTTTACATTTTGTTCCTCAATTGTTGTTTGCAGGGAAATTGCGAACAAAGTAAAATGAATCACGATATTTGTAGCGCGGAGGAATACGATAACAAACACAATCTTCAGAGTGATTCTGATTAAAAACTGTAACTGATTATACGAATAGCCGAATATCATTACCCGATGATGATGATGATGATGATGATGATGATGATGATGATGATGATGATGATGATGATGATGATGATGATGATGATGATGATGATGATGATGATTATCATAAATTTATTAGACCCCCAAGTCAAAAGCTGTTCTTGCTGTGGAGTGACGCATTATCGCTGTCACAGTTGCCCGTTACATATTGGATTCTCCATTGGGTCACAGCAGGTTTACACAGATCAGTAAAATAGTGAATAAATTATGACATAACATCAAAGCGTCAACGTGAAGCTTCAGGGTCGTAAGGACTTGAGCTCCCGTGTGTGCCCTGTATCCTTCACAATTAGCAGTGGCCCGCTGGTCTCGAACAGCGAGTCACGGGGTGTGACTGTAGCACAGTTTATGATGCATGTATGACAAGCAGGTAATGAAGCAGCTGAATGATCCCATTGACGGAGGGATTAGGGTCTTAGCTTCAGATTCACCTGACCAGTTAAATAACCAGCCTGCATGGATTTATATTCTGAATCGGAACAGTGCGTTCATTTGTGATTCATGGCTACAAGTAATGTACAGGAACACTATTTTATTACAGCTCTGTAGTGCCGTGCTAATAAATAAATAATTCATGACAATAATAAAAAGACCTCCCAGAATTCGATATGCTTCATCAGATACCTGGCTACTTTCAAGCCGCTCCGATATATATATATATATATATATATATATATATATAGAGAGAGAGAGAGAGAGAGAGAGAGAGAGAGAGAGAGAGAGAGAGGAGAGAATTGAGGAACAAAGATGTGTATTGACTGACTCTGATCATAGCTATGTTTATATCTGTATCTATATAACTCTTTCAGTGCAGACTGCGACTAAAGTTGAACTACTTAAACGAACAGCTCTGACTTACAATAAGAATACTAGATTCATGTTCCTTGTAAAAAGATCTTTAATTCAAGTACCAGCATGCCAGTAGTTACAGAGAATATATTAGTCCAGAACAACAGCTTTTCTATTCGCTTTTTGGGCGCAACGCGAATCACGCCCAAAGCGCGCCCAAGAAAGCTGTTGACTGAGTACCAAATATGGCACTGAAAGATTTAAGATTCGTTTGCCCTTTTCTGGTAAGTGTATTTGAAGGACATTCATTTTTTATCTGTGTGAAGTGAAAAAATGCTTGGTTTCTCATATGTTTGTCCGGGATGTAGTGCTTCTGCCATTTTCTGATATTTTCAAAGATTTGAGATTACAAAATACATATTGTACCCGTTTTTTAATGACAATAAATGTACATGTTGCCATGATCAGTATACCAGTGTAAATACATATGGGTGTCCTTGACATAATTAACTTATGGCGCCATTTAAGTCAAGTCAGTGATTGAGTTATAACTCTAAAACCATTTACGCTAAGATAATTGCTATTGGTCTTCAAGTTCTATTTAATCTTCAGGTCAGTTGAAGTAGGCCGACCGATACATGAAACAAGTAGATCATAGTATGGTTGTTGTCGACACGAAGAATATCGACTCGCACTAGATACCAAACCATGCTATAATCTTTTCTGATATATATATATATATATATATATATATATATATATATATATATATATATATGTATATATATATGTGTGTGTGTGTATGTGTGTGTGTGTGTGTGTGTGTGTGTGTGCAAGCATACAGCACAAAAAATATTCTCACATTGAGATATTTGGAACTCCGTAGCCCTTGATTCTTTTGTGCCACGTGCTGATCTGTAATGATTCTCAACTCAAATGTGTCCCTAACCTGACAACGTGAACTCTACACTGGTGAGCACAAAGAGACACTCTGTCTTGCTGCCGTGTTCACAAAGAGACACTCTGTATTGCTGCCGTGTTCACAAAGAGATGCTCTGTATAGCTGCCGTGTTCACAGAGGCAGTCTGTATTGCTGCCGTGTTCACAAAGAGACACTCTGTATTGCTGCCGTGTTGTGACCCGTTAAACATATAATGCCTCACAGCTCTGCCTAATACCAACCCTTCCAAAGTCCAGCGTCCGCAGCATCTCGCAACTTTTTTTAAAATTTATTTGCAGATTTGTTTTCATCAGTCGTAACATACATTTATTCTGATTACAGTTGTATCTATTTTGGCTTTTTATGATCATATATATATTTATGGCCTGTCTGGTGTAATATATATGAGTAGAATAATACAGTGGTGAGTATATTGTTACCTCCTTGACATACACCCATTTTTTTTTGTAGATAAGCGCATCCCCCTTTTTTTGGTCTAATATTTCACTAAAAATGGTTCCAAAGTTTGCAAACCATAACAAGGGGTACTCAAGCTGCACGCGTAACACCTCATTGAAGAACACGCTGAGTGCACATGGTAATATTTATTGTGACCCAGACTTTCCATGCGTTTCTAACAAGCCAATGGACTAATCTATGATGTCCGGTTGTCTTTGTGGACACGTCACCTGCACACAGGTGAAACAGGCCTGCTGGTCGCACCGTTAGCCACATTCTATGCATCAGGTAACCACAGAAAGCATTGTCTGTTTAATTGCCTCACAATTGTACTTCGTCTATCATTAAACTTTTATCAGCCTTTTTTCCAACACTATTGGGCTCACTCCATCTTCTACGATATTTGCCGACCTTAACGGCTTGATGGACCGTCGGCTGAATTGTCTGTTTTACCGGCTGTGTTCCAGAATGCTTATCACTTGACCGCACCCATCTTCTATAAATCTGAAGCCTTTAATAATGAAAACCAATGGAAGTCAAGCATTGGATGTTTACTGGTGCTGGAGTGATGGGACGGGGAACCAAATACAGACAGTCACAAAGGCGGGCAAGTGACCCTTATAAGAAAGGTTAAAAGCACGAAGATGAAGCCGACATTCAGAGACGCAGCAACGAGTAAATGTTGCTCTGAAGGTGACCAAATATTGGCACGCTGAAATCCATCCTGATGGACCAGTGGCGCGTAAGTCTCTTAAACACGGAGGCAGTTGCCCATAGAAACGAAATTTGTCACCCATGAGCTGGAATTTCTTCCCGAAATAGCGGAGTGTAAGCAGAGAGGCTTGTGTGGTTCTCCCGTGTTAGACTGCCGTCATATGGACATTCACCCCAAGCAAATGATTCCTCACTGCGTTTAGCAACAGACAAGTTCCTGTCGATGAAGGGATTCTTAGTTCCATGGCTTCATTTGAGAGAAAATAAAATATGTATCGCATGTGTATTTGTCTCAGTCTACAGAGGCTGATAGATCTGAATGTCTTCCATATTGGCCTGTAGCTTGGTCGGTCTTAATACTGCCGTGACGCAAAGCTTTTATGTTCTTTGTGGAGACGACAACTGTCTTCACAGCCTTTATCGAAAGGTGCCAAGACACATATTTATTCCTGACATTGAGTTAAGGTGGACCTATATTTGTCAAAGATAAAAGCAGCAGTGTATTTTGTGGTACACATGTACCTTTATATGTTTGTACAGTGTGTCATCGCAATTATAATCTTCCACGAAGCCATAGTTTTCACTCGTGCAAACAATTCTAAGCTGTTCGCGTTTCCCAATTGATGGACTTTCAATCCGCCACACATCGTACCGCGATATGGCTTCAGAAAGGGAACTTTGATTCACAAATTGTCACAAGAAAAGGGAGACAGGAGTCACGTGGCCCTGTAGTTCTATATAATGAACCCTCTTGATAATGAAGCACGGTGTGAAGACAAACTATGCTACCTCTATTAGCGGGACCTTATGACACTTAGACTTATTTTCAGTCATAACTAATTATTGTTCATTTAGAAAATGAGAATGACACATGTGTATATATATATATATATATATATATATATATATATATATATATATATATATATATATATATATATACCCTGAATGAGGTAGCCAACTTTACGCCAAATCCATTACTTGGGAACACGGAGAATATTATTTTATTTATGTTACAATGTGCTCCACGTTACAGTGTGCTAAAAATGTTGTGTTTTTATATCCAGAAATATGCAGAATAAAAATTGGAGAAATAAAATTAGAAAACCTTCATACATTTTTAGGACTTCCCATGGAGGTGTCTCTTTCCCACAGCAAGTTAATTGAAAAAGCCATTAACAAGAAACCTTACATGAACTGTTTTCCTTGTTAATTGTGAACCATGTAACTCTCCTGCCTATCTTTGCAAAACGGCAAATGTTCATGAAAATTAATGCACTTGTGTTTAATCATAAAAATTTGAAACACATAAAAACGGCAAAGGATGGATATTTGATAAAAATTGATGTGAAATAGATATCAATGACTACACGTTAAGAGCGTGTGGCATTTACTCATATTCCGTTCTTATTAACGTCTAAACATACTAAATCCATAGTCTACCCATTTGACTTTGTTCAAATCAAATGATTTTAATCGTGTGTATTATAAAATATGTATGGAGTGAAAGCTCTCTATTGAGACCACCCAAGGGACGGACAAATGTGGCCTTTAAAGGGGAGTGGTCTTAATGGGAATATAATTTAAAGATAAAACAAAAACGAGTCTGTAAATTGGTCTTAATAGAATTGCTCTCTTTATTGAGGTGGAGATTCTACTGTATATATATATATATATATATATATATATACTTTGTATGATTTTTAAGAAAAATAGTTACATGAATGAAAGAAAACCAATAATATAATACAAATTTCATAAATTAAAAATTATGAAACCGAAGATCAGTCCATACAGAGATGACACTTAATATTTAAAGTGATTTCATAACATGTATTCTAATGGCGGATTCAGGAATCTTATATATGTTAGGGACAGTTGTCGGAAAACAAGTGCCATTAAATTAGATAAAATCTAGACGATGTCCTTTTTTAGGGATCGTAGGAGACATGTGCATCATACGTCTGGAAATCGAATCATGTGGTAGAATTTATGGCACTACAGTGAGGGAGTGAGGGTCAAAAATACGTGCACTTGATTCTTCCCGAATGGAAAAGGAGTTTTGAGATCTAAAGCTTTCAAATCGATTAATCCACAGATCTCAAACTTTGCGTCTAAAGTTTTCCCCTTGTAAACGGTCCAGGGTATCTAAATTGTAATGCCGGCATTGTCAGCAAAATATGCACAGGCAATTTTCGGTGTTATTGAAAGTTTATAATAGCAATAGAAAATATCAGTGTGTTTTGTAAAACATAATCCGAACTAAGAATTGTCTCTGGTCATATACCACAGATATAAACATGGCTTTAGCTACCTTTAGGTCAAGGGTTAATGTTACTTATTTGAGGAGACTTGTACTTAGCACATTCCACCAAAGGTTTGATTTATTAAGTTGACACTCGGCAAAATATTTCTACACCTGTTTGGGATATCGGAATAAGATGTCCTAATGCAACCAATATGAAATAAATTGGATTCAAAGGATGTGCAATTTGAAGGATTCTTCAGTTGCTTAGCAGGTGAGTGCACCGTATTAAGATAATATACTTTATCCTCTGCAGAAGATTTGGTACCAAATGTGCCGGGTGCGACAAAGGTATTCCGCCCACCCAGATAGTCCGGCGGGCCCAGGACTTCGTGTACCACTTGGAGTGTTTTGCCTGCATGATGTGCAGCAGACAGCTGAACACAGGGGACGAGTTCTACCTGATGGACGACAGGAAATTAGTCTGTAAAAGTGACTATGAAACTGCCAAAGCCAGAGGTAATAACCACATTGTCTTCTCTGTATTAGAGACGTCCTACCTCGTTGTCTTTGTACCTAGTATCAATGTCTTATATTCCAATATCCATTCGCAAAGACTCATTAATCAATTTATTTGATCCGTCTAACCTCTGCCGTGGCAATCTATCTGTTTGGTCGCTGCTTCACATATTCATCCTAGTATCGCGTTATATATCTTGGCAACTTCTTTTCCCTTACACATCATTTCGTTTCTACACAGAGAGTCATTCGACCATTTGTTAATATGTCTGTCGAAGATCCCTGTGACAGTCTGAACATCTTTCTATCCATATAACCATTACGCCCTCAAGCTGTATGTTATTTCATTCGTCTAAAGCGAGCACCAAACAACTACCGTCATCCATCCATCCATGGAAGCGTACACACCAATATTAAACTATAAGATGTTGTTTTGGATCCATTGACTCTCTTTCCGAGTTCCCATCCTGGTATACCTTGTCTTGGCTCTCCCTTCTGGCAAGTACCTAGCTTCCCCATGTTTCCACATTTGTTTACATGGGTATATAACATGTCATCTGCATACCAAAAATCTGTTTATTGAAAAACTTGCCCTGTCAGTTCACATTTATGCTAGATATGAATTGTTGAACTATGACATTCTGAAAAAATTGTATTTTATGAATGTTTCAGTTAGGACTTTTCAATTGGTAAGCCAGTGTGCTGAAGTTGTATGCTGTGTCCCTGGCCTCAGTGCATAGTTTGTCTAAGACAAGGATAAATAATACATATTGAGAAAGTCTGAAATGGAAAACAATGTGGAATCAGCATGCTTCTTCAAACATATGGGCTATGTTCAATATCTGTGTCTTCTAAGACAGTTCTTTATGTCCCTTCATCTGGTCCGGTCAGCTTGGCCAGCCTTTTTACCTTTGGCTTTATCAAGAGGTAGGTGAGACTGTATATTTGGAGCTCCAGTTCCGCAAAATTCATCCCAGGTAGACAACGTCCGCAGCCATCCTTAAGGCTTCAGGACACTAATGCATTTGTCACACATCCAATCACGATAATGCGTTTTCAGCGGCACAGAGGAGATCACTGAATATAAAAGGTGACCGCCGAACTATTGTTCATGGCTGAAAATCGCTTCTGGGAAAAACGAAGAAAATGACAGTAAATTTTATAAAGTTTCCCCTCGATGTAGTTCAGCCCCAGGCTGTTGGGGGTGTCATGGAGTATATTCTCCTCCCTCTCAGAAGCATTTGCCTAGAAGTGTTCTGACGAAGTGTACAGTTACTGGAATGGCAAAATGATTGAAATTGCACAGTAAAGTTAATGGATAATATGTGCCTCCTCAGCGTCAAGACATGACACATCTACAAAATGTCCGTACGGAAAAGACAATGTCGCCGTTAAAAACAAACTGAAACAGTCACCAAATATGTTAATAATAAGGTGCTTATTGAATTAATTTAGAGAGAATATTTCGACAGAGAGGAAATGCCAGGAAATGTAGGTTTAATTTCTCAGTAGGTGAAGGTGTCTTTGAAAAATAGGATGCTTCTAAGACGTTTTCAACACAAAAGGTGAACATTGCTTTCTTCTCTTTTTTCTTCCTCCTTAATATTTCGCTTTAATAACAAAATTTGAGTGAAAGTGCAAAAGTAAGCCCATCGGGTATATCTGTGCCTCGTGGATAAGGTTCCTGATCAGCTTTATATCATGGCCGGGTCCGGCTTACTTGCACAGTTGACGACAACACGTGTTTATTTGTTTCTTTGCCCGGCTTCTTTTTCAGCTTTATTTTTGTTTGTTTAGTTCTTTATTTTTTTTATTTTATTTGGTTTTAGCTTTTCTGTATTTAAGAAAAGGATGATGGGTTTGAAAAGATGAAAATAAGATAAAATTGCAGTGTTGTTTATCTGTCAGGGTAGGTTAAAATGGTTGTTCGGTGATACAACTGATGTAACAAAAGTCATGTATCTCTCAGTTGTTTGTTTGTTTGTTTGTTTGTTTGTTTGTTTGTTTGTTTTTTTTGTTTTTTTTTTTGTTTTGTTTTTGTTTTGTTTTTTTGTTGTTTTTTGTTTTGTTTTGTGCGTGAAACAAATTCTGCCTTTCGGTATCAATCATTCTTTGTAGGGCCCCTACGTTACGGGCTTCGGCCTGTTTGCGCGCAGGGATCATTAGAAATATCTTGATCCTCCGTTATTAAATTATATAAGGTTGGGTTTGAAGTCACTTCTGCATCCAAAATTCGTACGCTGAAGATCACGCACGGCTGAATGCCACGATATCCCCAGGTACAAATACGGTTAAGTTCCCTGCAGAAAAAATATTGAAATATTTTCTGAAGAATATGAATACGGCGTTTTATTGTCAGTTCAATAAATATCGTGAATAACGTTGAAAATTGTCTTCTTGCTTCTCAAAGAGAACGTTTGGTGTACTTTATGTTTTGAGGTTGCAGATGATTCAAATATACGTAGACAGAAAAACAGCAAACTTCATAATAGGATGTCACTGTTCTTTATATATATATATATATATATATATATATATATATATATATATATATTATTTGAATTCTGAATTTGTGTCCCCAAAACACAAAATTAAGAATATGTATTGTGGACTTCATCATAACAATAAATAAAGTTTATATTAATCATAGCAAGTTACTCTGTACCTGTAATAAAAATACTATGCTGACAGACTTGTGTTTTTCCCTGTTGACTCGGTAGGTTTGGCCCTTAATGAAGAAGAATGCGATTTTTCTTCGACAGAGTTTGATCTGGACGGGGCGAACAAGCGGCCCAGAACCACGATCACAGCAAAGCAGCTGGATGCCTTAAAAAGGGCATACAATGAGAGTCCCAAGCCAGCACGGCACGTGCGAGAGCAACTTAGTGTGGAAACGGGTCTTGATATGCGCGTTGTACAAGTATGGTTCCAGAACAGACGAGCAAAAGAGAAACGTCTGAAGAAGGACGCGGGTAGACAGCGATGGAGTCCTTATTTCCGTCAGATCAAACCCAACAGGCAGAACGACTCAGAGGGTGGCCAAAGCGCAGACGAACGCTCAGACGAAGCGTTGGACTACAGTGAGTGTAAATACCATTTTTATATTCTGTTCTGCTTATGTTTATCCTAAATCTTGGAAACAGATTTTCACAGAAATCCCTCAAAATAAACATCTTGTTGCAAAACTAGTATAAAAATTATCCTGACCGTGTTGCTAGACTGTGTAATTTGAGAGTATGCCAGTGTGTGATGTATAGTCAAGACAACAAAAGTAACAACAGCCTCACATTTATGCTTTTTGTGTTTGCTCAAAATAAATTCTATAATATGTGTATTACGTTTGTTATTTTCTTTTAACATACTTTTTCATATATGCCAAGATGAGTTGTAATCACAAACTCTTCCGTACCTTCCAGGAAAGTATAGTATTTTTGGACATTATCTCTATATTTATGTGGTATGAATTCTTGAATGAAGAAATGTCGACTATAAGCTATAGACTCTGAATGCTGCCATACACCAATTGGACCTGGTGAATCGGTCATGTCATTTTCACAGTTTTGAAGATTTTTATAGTCCTGACCAGGGTAACTAACGTACGATTGTTGCCTCTAGGACAGCTGTAAAATACATGAAGCAATTTTTAGTATGTACACATTAACATGGAGCTCTGTTTCTGCTCATTTATATTCCAAGACAAATGATCTAACGCCGGCACACGAGATCCCTACACAAGCAGGATAAAATCACAGACTGTAGCTATATGCAAAAGGAAACAATGATTCCAATGTGAAAGTAACACTATGTATGTTCGTACGGACGTACGTATGTACGTATGTATGCATGCATGCATGTTCGTATGTATGTATGTATGTATGTATGTATGTATGTATGTACGTGTACAAGTGTATTGGTATGTATATGTGTGTCCGCATGTGTCTGTATGTATGCATGCGAGTATGTATATATGTGTCTAAATATGTATGTATGTGCGTATGCATGTATGTATGTATGTATGTATGTATGTATGTATGTATGTATGTATGTGTATGTATGTATGTATAACTCATAATGGTGGATGGCGGAATCGCATTTCCTGACATTTTTTAGAACCTTTGGTAAATGTAAACCATAAATGCTAATTTGAGACCACAAAAAAAAAAAAAAAAAAACAAACATACATCGTAGAAGGAAGCTGTCAATTGGGCGGGTTTTAATATGTTATGTTTGGACGCAAAATTTCAGAAATATCGCCCCTTTTTCTGAGGCGGCCGGACAAATGGGTTTCGGTACCAAGACCACTCCTAGCAGCAGAGCTCTCCACAAACGTTTCAGGGGAGGGATAAAAAGTGTTTAGACTACATGTACCACGTGTAAGCCTGCAGCAAAGAACTGTAGCGCAGCTGGGATGTTTGTACATTTGTTATTTTGAAATGTCGGAGTTGTGTGTATAGATACCACTCGTTAGTAATGACAATGTATGATGCCTTATGTCCATGTATACATTAACTAAATTATATATATACATATCAAAATCAAATGCTTATCATTGTAAGAAGAGAACAGCGATTTTAATGTATACCAACAAGATATATACTCTACGTTTAGTAAGAATATTGTGTATACTATGACAGGCTAGCAAAATCGAGAAAGAACAGCTGATATAAAATAAACATAACCCCTAAAATTGCATATCCGAATATTTGTATCATCTCACTTGTAGCAGTTGCTTAGAATGGACGAACAACTATTTAATTTAAATATGAAGTCAAAGAAGCAATTATAAAGGTATTACTCCATTCCTTACTCCACTCCCACTCCACAGGCTAAACTTTTAGAAATAGAAAGATGGCATCAAAGTTTTAACAAGAGCGAAGAAGAGTCAATTGGTATGTCACGTGTAGTTATTGCTAACTAAGAGACACTTTCTCAACCCAATCAAATTGAGAAGTGTTGCTTCGTAATGGAAATGTCGTGTAAAGGACAGGGTAGGCCATACCGCTGATGCATTAGCAATGCAGCAGAGAGCGGCAAATGAAGCTAAACAGATTAAAATTGGTGACCAGCGTTCCATTTATTTGATTCTCTCTCCGCTGAAATGCTAGCGGGATTTGGCTCAGCTTACAGTGGCCAGAAAAGCACACATTGTTGTTCAATACTTCATTTTCGGTAACGGACAAGTTAATAATAACAACAGTAATGACAATAACAATAATGAAAAAAATAATGATAGTTTTATTGAAATAACTATCTTTTTACAACAGCACTCCAATGGGATGAGACATATGTCGTGAGGCGTCTAAGATATGAACATGTAATTGATCAACAGACACTCCCTCCCTCTCTCTGTCTCTCTGTCTGTCTCTCTCTCTCTCTGTCTCTGTCTGTCTGTCTGTCTGTCTGTCTGTCTCTCTCTCTCTATATATATATGTATATATATATATATATATATATATATATATATATATATATATATATATATATATATATATATATATATATAAACAAATAGTCGTGTTGTCCAAGCCTACGTTGAACTTGAAGGTGAATGTTGGACACATATATCATCATATATACACGGCTTATTCTTTTATACACACGTTACATTATCACCATGTGTATCTCTCATCTCTCACAAAAACTACCCATTGAAGCAAAACACTAAAAAGCGTAAACATGTTGGTCATACACTTTTCACAAACATTGGAAGATAATACATTCGTCAACGTCATTATCACATTAAATACGGTTTACTTATGTGCACAATAGAACGTCAATATCATCATAGCCATATCCTGTTGGGGACAAGGGTTTGTTTGGAGGATCTCCCAGCAGAGTGACGGGAGTCAAAGCCATGCAGGCACCGCTACTACGCTGCAGCGGAGACCGCTTCTGTTTGCTTAACCCCATCAGTGTATACCCTTTATCAATATTTTTAAGAACCTTTAGGACATATGCAAATATAAACATTAATATCAATATTTCAAGGGACGTCATGACAGATGCATTTTACAAGGACTGTTGTATGTATAAACGGAAGGTGATAGGAAGTTAAAGGGCGCAGTCCCTATGAATGCGACTTAGCAAGCACCACCAAGAGTTGATATGGAGCTTTGCTAGTTTCCCCAAGGATTGCTTACATGAATTGTGCCATCAAATATATCATCTCAAGCGCAATCATAGTTTGAGGTTGTACCTCCCAAGAAAAGACTGAAGTTGGTGAGAAGATATCCATTGATGTATTGTACCACAACTGAGACACAATTCATCCGTGATTAAAATGGCTTCTTTCTGGATCTCACGGGCAAAGTCAAGATAACAAGCGAAGTTTTTGAAAGTAGATAACCACTTTTGACTGTTTGGAGGTCCGTTATTATCATTATTCAATTAGACCAAATATTCCACGGAGCACTCCAACTTGTTAGTCTCAATCGTTTTGGTGCATGAAAACTTGACGGCAGCGCAAGACATAAATTACAAAACAGACCAGGTGTACGTGATGTTAGTTTGCCATAAATGCACGATGCTTGGGTATTGAGCGGTACATTGCCCATATGAATTTCTAAAGTAAACAGTACTTTATTCTTCCATGGGGCGCAGTCGAGCGAGTTAATCTTAAGAGCGCCTAGAGTACAACTCTGGCTTTTCGCTTCACTTAACCGTATGTGATGGAAAGTCTTTTATTGTCCCTAATGTTGAAGCAAAGGGTGTTTAGGAACATGCAGAGAAGTAAAAGGGCCTTATCCTCTCTGCTTAATACTCCTGTGGGCTCCCTTCACGCGCTCCATTCAAACCATGGATAGATATCTTCAAGGAGCTGAGTTCCTTTCATAATTTAGTTTAGGAAGATAAATAGTCTTGAGCAAAATGCACTATTTTCTGCAAGTGGGCCGAGTAAGCTTACTCAGAGCTGGGTGATTCTGTACCTAAGTATATCCATCGCCTATTATACAGAAAATGACATTTAAAGTACACGGCCTGTTCGGGTGCTCAGATGCTTTCCGGGAACTTCATTAATTAAAAGAGCATTTTTCAACTCCTTGCATGTGACTTAAACAATTCAATTCTTCTTTCATCCACGAGGACGAGAAAGCTGATTGATGCGGCCCGTGTGCGGGACAATGGCCATGAATCAGCCGGTGAAGCTGGGATCAATACCCCGGCTAGTGCCGGCAACAAATTACCACCCTGTGCCAGTAATCCTCAAAGATGTTTCAAATTAATTCCCGGACCCACAGTGATAAATCCCCTAAGCCCTTTTGAAGCCACGGTTGCCATGACGGGGAGACATAATCAGCCTCCCAGAGTTAACATATTCCGTAACCCTGCCGAGAAAGTGCCACAACTAAAGAGTTCCCGTCCGTGTTAGCAAAGGCCCGAATACACCATTAACGCCTCGGAGGTTTGGACGCAAAAGACAAGAATAGACGTTGGTGTGAAGATGTACTCCTTAGGCGGTGTTTACTCTGGGCACTTCTGGCACCAGTAATGGGCACATCAGTCAATGCCACCTTTACAAGGATTATCTGCCATCCCCAAGTGAACTGTCCCTGGTGTAAAAATTCTTTTAGCGTCCCCAAATTCAATCTAATTAATAACAAAGTGAGTACATAGGAATTCAACAGAACATTTCTGAAATCGTCCCCGAAAGGTTTACTATTGGGTAACCTACAGACTTCCCGTTGCATTTGGTTGCTTGAGACGGATATGACGGAGTCACCGTGTATGGCTTAAACGTTTCCTTCAGAGTGGCACCTCTAAACCTATGTCGATAGGGTAATAGAATAAGCCTCTTCCAACTCTAAAGGTGTCTTGAAGTCCGCCTGATGGGCGTAAAATGCGAAGTGGGCGTTGTCATTTCTGTGTCCAATGACATCTACGCAAAAGAACGAAGTGTGGATTGAATGGAAACACCGCGGGATCAGGCAGAGCGCTCCGCCTGCTGAATAGTCCTTGTACGCTCTTCTTGCAATTGCTAATCCCCATATCTATGGTCGCTGCCACAGAAAGCCATTCTCTCTCTCTCTCTCTCTCTCTCTCTCTCTCTCTCTCTCTCTCTCTCTCTCTCTCTCTCTCTCTCTCTCTCTCGATATTTAATTCTAACTAGAAAAAATACAATCAGAGATCTTATTATATGCATTGAAGTAAAACACACAGACCATATCCCTAGGATTTCAAAGTACCTTAAATGCTAGATGGTTTGTGGGTCACGGTTCTATAATGTACGATCTATCAACACAGACGCTCGCTGTCCAAATCGGGGTTGGACCTTGTCTCAATTGCATAAACTTAAAATCATAATGAAACAACTAATAGGAACTAATAAGTGCAAATGGAAGAGTTACCTCACTACAACTGCAAAATATATGAAAAATAAAGCGAATCTGTGGACATCGAAAGGTTTACAGCAAGAAGTAAAGAAGCAAATAAAAGAAACCATCTGAAAATATATCAAGATTTTAAAGTTTTTACACTGTTTAAAATCACACTATGAATCTGTGAATGGGAAGTATAAATTTTATGGTGCTTGACACTTTGGCGTCATCTTATGTTCTTATGAAGTATTTGTGTGGCGCTGTAACCCTTTCAGCGTCAAGTCATTATTCAGTAGCTTTCCTGGGCGCGCTTTGGGCGCATTGCGCCAGGCGACCCAAGGGAAGCTGTCGACGTGCACCATTCGTAATGTCTCCACTCTCCTGATAATTCAACTCATGATGGTACTTCAGTAAAAAGCCGGTTTACAAAGGATAAGAGTCTTGTACCGTATGTCAATTTAGAGGTCACTGACGTGTGCCGAGAACAGCAATGAAAGAGTTAAACGCAATATGTTACATTCCTGGTGGTGCCATGCTTTTTAAACGGTATCCATGGGTGCATATTTTTAAAAGGTTGAAGAGCCTGGTCCCTCAAATGCTGATTGATTGTTTGATTGATTGATTGATTGATTTAATTGATTGATTGATTGATTGATTGATTGATTGATTGATTGATTGATTGATGGTAGAAGCGACAAGGTTACACTTTTTCAGCCTATAGACTTGACCAGTTGCATGCATCATCCCTGTTTCCTTGCTGTTTTAAAGCTCTGCTACAAGGGTCACAATTTTATGTTTTCCAGATGACCACGATGTGTATGATAGATCCCTGGGGCCGGGTGACCTTTACAGTGGGCAGCCGTTGGATCACGAGCCAAGCATGGGTCAGGTCCCCATAGTTCCCCCCGGAACACCTCCGAACGAAGGATGGATACAGTTTAATGGTCTACCTCCGACTGCGGCCTACATGGGCCGACGATCTCCCAACCTCCCGATGTCCCAATCACAAATGATGCCCAGTGACTCTATTGGAATGATGGGTGGTCCGGGAGTGGGGCGAGTTCTGCCCCCGGATGTTAATGACAATGACCAAAGTTATTCAGATTACGGGCCGGGGGCGACACCGAACCATGTGGAGGTCTATTGACAAAAATAAGTACAGATATTTTGTGAAGACAGGAAATTGATTCTACCTACAACTCCATCAACATAAAGTATGAAGAGATACTCGTGCAAAAACTGCTGCAAGCAATCTGACACATTAAATGGTGATCCTCATTTCATCATTTGAGGCGTAAATGGGGCTGTTGGAACAGATGTTGCCCCGGCAATCAGACGCTGTTTTATTTTTTTCTGGGGCAGATGTTAGCTCCGCAAGCAAGAAGAGATCACGTGTTTATTTCTTGGTGCACTCCCAATAATGCACTTCACAGGACCGAACAATCGACCGGTTGACTGTGAGCGTGCTTGAAGACTGTGCGGGATAAAAGTATGGGACAGGAGACAAATCACTGTTTTATACAAGGCAAACTGCATTATCATATTGTGTACGTCACAAAGCGGACACTGAGTCATCATGTACAAAGAGGACTAACCATTGGACAGTCATTACCGATTATAATGTTCTGAGACACGTGGTCTGCCGCGTAAAACTTTAGTCTTGACTCTGCTAAAAGAAACAGTATGGTGTTTTGGAAAAGAGACTCAAACTCACATGCGTGTGCTGATACTTGCAGCCGGCGGTTTGCTTTACTTTTGAACTTTTGCCCTCCCTTCCTCTCTCTTACTTTGCGATTCAATCTTCCTTGAATCAGATTTTCTTACTTTTCAGTTTACTTCTACACTTTTCAATGCAAAGATGTAGGGACCTACCAAAGGACTGTGTATCTGACAATGGTCATTCTCGGTGGGTGTCTGGCATGTAACCCACAAGCATCACCGAGGAAGGTTGCAGACATATTCTCAATGATGTTGGGAGGGCCAGCTGACGTTGACATATAGGGTTTTTTTTTTTTTTTTTTTCAATTTGCAAATAAGAATGACAGAGCTGTATCAACAACAAAAGCTGTTTTGTACATTATTTACTTTTACAAATGAACGACAGAGGTCAGTGTCTTTTCGATTTTATAAAGTTGTTTTGCTCTATGATTTTAATGATGTGAACCAACGCGTAAGGTAGATGTTAATTTATAAACCATTTCCTCAGATACAAAACAGTGAGTCACGTGATATCGGACCTAGTCCAAAACAAAGCAAGGTGATGCAGTATATTACCCTGAGTATTTGTGCACTCTAGTCAGTTTTAAATGAGGTAATGCTCAGAATTTGGGCTTTTGCCATGACACATTTGTATATAAAGAGGATGGACAGGTCTCCGTTCATAATATGTTTCTGATTTTGCCTGAAAGTAATAAAACGTGTACTACTCAAATGGAACAAAATGTACTTTTGACCAATTATGTGTGTGAAGAATTTTTACAAATATCTGAAAGAGACTGTTCTTGACGCATGCCTATGTAAGAAAGCCTTTTCATGCGCATTATATCAGAGTTGCAGGTGTTTCATGAATTGCTCATTATGTTCATGCATATGTATTCATTTACTTTACTTGTAATTGGTCTCCATTATTTCCAGATCACTGTTGGTTTACGTTGGTGTTGCTTGAGGGATGATGATAAAATGGAAATAGAGCACACGTTTCTGATTTATCTATTATTATGAACGCGAGTTCAAGAAATCCATCAACGTAATAAAAGAGAAGAAAACAATTCAGCACTTAAAATGCAATTACATCATTCCAAAATATCATCATCTGCTCGTGCTTTTATTTTATTGACTAAAATATTCTATGGCTTCTTATCAGCCAACATTCAACATCTCTATGTTCCTGTACATCTTACTGGTAAAATAATATGGAGAAATTATATATATATATATATATATATATATATATATATATATATATATATATATATATAAATATTATTTGATTCAGTACAGTTTGTTAAGAAAGGAAAACACATTCCAGCACCCACATTGCAACTAATCAGCCACGTGCACTGTGTTTCATAACGGCCATCTGCGAGTATGTCTTATATCCTGAATTCGTTTGGTAAGTAAATGGGTTTTTTTTCATGAATTTTCAAACATTTTATGGCGATGAGTGAACCATTACTCTTTAATTTTGTCAGTCACGGAGGGATTCTACTTATAAGTGAAATTATCGTTATACTCATAAGATTACTTGATTCTTCAATGATGGAATGTTCCATCCAAAATATGTTCATCATGTGAGTATAAAGATGATTTAAACCTCGCGGTCGCTTTGGCCTTTGGCATCCACTCAGGGTATTAGGGATACAGGTCCATCAAATCTGACATCATTAACATTCCGTTCATACATTGCCAGGAGTTGCTTGCCAGACAAAAATGTAAAAATCCGTTGTAAGGTCTTGCAAACATAATAACAGGGGCTGCCTTAATGTGTTTATGCATACACGGCAGTTGTATCAAACATTAATTTAATGTATGCTTTAGGGACAATTCAAAATGTTAGTATTCACTGGAACTGTGATCAAATGACGAAGAATAGGTAAAAAGAGTTCATCTGAACACTTAAGAGCTTAACAAGCAGGAACATAATTTCGAAATTGTTCCTGTTAAATTTAAAAAAGCTGGTTTAACACATTATATCCAACTGAAAGTATTAACCCCCCCCCCCCTTAACCGGCCAAAGCGGGCTGGTGGTCAAATGTCGTCTGCTTCAGTGTGTTTAACTAATTTCAACAGTAAAGAAAAATAATTTCGACTGAGAATTCTAGACGAGCCCTATCAAGATCACATGCCCCAGGTCAAGAACTTTTCTTGGCATGAGTTGGGCACTAAGTGCCCAACTAATACCAAGGAAATTTGTTGACTCAAGTGTCAATTCAAGGGGAAAGGGTTAGAAGGCGAAAGACCTGCGTGCCTACATATTATGCCTAATTTGGGCACCAAAAAACGACGAAGACCGTGCCTGTTTTGCAGGCAACCAACGTTGAGTCAATGGTGGAGTTGCTGGCCAAACTATCATGCTGAGTCTAAAGGGAAATTACTGTGTGTATCAACTCACAAATTCATTTTCCCAAGCAATCATTACCTAAAATTAGGAATCTGTATTCTTTTCTTACTTCTTTGCCAAAAGTTGCTGATGCAGTTGTATGCAAAAAGTGTGCAGTTCTTTTTAATTGTGCCCGTTACTAATGCGATTCAATGACAACAATAACAAGAAAATATGATGTTCCTAAAATTCTTACTGCAAGGTAAAAAATCCATCCACATGGACTTTAGACAGGGACTCTATGCCATAGTCATTAAAACTTCCATTAAAATTATATGCAGCTAGATTGTTACTATGTCATCCAAGTAACAAATTGACTGTGGGTGTCGAATATCTAAGTTCTTTGCCACCATACAGGTCTAATTTATGCAGAAAGAAATTTCTCCTAGCTGTTACCTGCAGCTGTAATTTTTACGGTTGAGACGCGCGGTACCATGTAACATGTGTTTTAACAGAATCACTATACATGACACAATGGTGGGCAAACTTGCCCAGGCCTTGCTATACGTTGTAATGTCTTCAGGACAAAGCTGCTGTACAAGCAGTGCTGGCTGCAAGCAAGCTGCATACAAAAGGTTTGGTTGCCTGTTAACTCATTCCACCCTAATGACGCCTTTTCCCGCTAATATCTAAATGTCGTCTGCTAATTGTGTTTTACTAATTGAGGGATTATTTTTCAAAATTTTGGATGAAACGTCCATGGAAGAGATCATTCCAAATTATATACCCATGGTCAACAGCTTTTCTTGGCGCTCCCAGAGCGCGTCAAGGAAAGCTGTTTACTCGGTCTTCCATCGGGGTTGAATGAAATGAGCCACAGAGATTTCGGGCGGCATTCCACAGCATCTAAAGTTACATGATGCTCCGTGGTCCAAGAATAACACCAATTGACCAAGCTAGAAAAGGAATATATAAGTTGTAACTATTAGCGTTGCCCCAATTTGTAATTAATTTTACAACTTATATTTCGCACGAGACGTTTGAAACATTTTGCAAATCAAGCTAAGTCTTGTTAGTTTCATTTTTTGAGACATCCAAGATTTTTTTTAGGAAAGGCACGTCAGGACGCAGTTGCTGAGAACTGAAAAACGATAAAAAAAAGTCCCGCATTGGTATTAAAATATGGCAAGCCAATAATATGTGTACTGAGAACTTGAAAAAATAAAACCAGCATGCGCGATTTAATTATGGAGTAAATACTCAATAACAATCGCGCCCTAACCCAAGATGAATGTAAGTCTTTACATCTGCTGGTCTCATACAATTGCTATCTGCATTTTTTGAGGCCAAGATGAAAAAATGTAACAAAAAGGTCCACAATGAAGCTTTATAAATATGACAGCAAGCCAACCACCCAGACTTATCAAATCGTACTTTTGACTGTACATTTCTTCACAAAGAACTGGAGCGCCGCTTATGGAGCGTGGGTTTGTACATAGTGTGGCTGGCATGTGGCAGAATGATGAATATACTTAAAAACAGTCCTATATAGTTTATACTTGCTGAAAGCCGAGTGACCAAGATCTCGAAGCCGATTTAATTGCGTACGTGTATTGGTTGAAACTCAATGTTCGTACTTCAGTAACATGTGAAGCCCCCAAATTTATTCATTTGAATACAAGATGTGATTCAATTGTGTCCAGGAGAATGCTTGTACAAAATTCATTCACATTGTATTATTTTGAGAGTACTCTATGTTTATGAAAACATTAGATTATGAAAGTGGATTTGAGAAGCGTGAAATATATTTTCAGTATAGAAGGCTTGCCCATCGTTATTTTGTACAGATACCTTTGTGTCTTGTTTATTTACAGATACCAAAATTAATCTGATTTTTTGTTCACATGGTGTCGTGAGTAAACTATGTGTGAGCACGTCATTAATACTGGATTATCTGATGAAATTGAAAGACGTATATATTCTACTCGCCCATCGATTCACATCTTCACGTTCTGTTTACTGTGCAATTTTGTTCAAAATGTTTATTTCTACATGATATAACATTGTTTACAAACACTACTTATGTATACAATATTTATGAAACATTTCACCAATAAACTGCAATTTGTACTATTCACCTTTGCCTTTATTCTTTAAAATCTTGTGTGCTCTTGCATGGCAACACAAGTAAACCTGAAAAATCTAAAACTTTATGCTTTTCCTTAGTAGTTGATCGCCACAGTACTATCGGTTCAGCTGCTTTTCCTTTATTCCTGAGCAAGTTGCCGATCCTCACCTTTGACCTAGTAGACCGTGGATAAAATATTAAAGGCCCCGTAGTGCCACGTGGTCAAGCAGGGTGAAGTAATCGATTTTCTGCTGAGGAGTTCAAGTAGCCTTTGGTGACATTATAGTTCATTCTTGGGCGGCAGCCACTATTATTTATAGAGATTGATAGTAGATGTACTGGTGGCCAAATTATACACAAGATTAAATTACACTGGCAGGCCAGAAATGCTGAAGAGGGTAAACACAATAATCGATGTACCCACCAAGTGCGTTCCTAAATTTAAGTTTGTGGAAGGTGCATTCGCTATAGGATGGGTCACCAGGTAGCGCACTTTGTTATGTACTGTATGGTAACAAATATTAGTCCCAAAGTACACGAACAGATCTCAAATACCGACCTCCTGTCGTAAAAGACAATCTTACGTTAACCGCTAAAGTGTCGTTGTCTCTTACAGATGCACATCATGGATTTGTCTTATATTTTCTGCATCATGAAAGTTGATGTTTTACGCCACATTTACGAAACGTGGGACCTGCCATGAGAGTGGGAGCCACACATAGAATGCTATAATATAAGGACGTGTCATATTGCAACATCTTGCACGTCATGCGGATATATATATATATATATATATATATATATATATATATATATATATATATAATTATATATATATAATTTTATATATATATATGTGTGTGTGTGTGTGTGTGTGTGTGTTTGTGTGTGTGTGTGTGTGTGTGTGTGTTTGTGTGTGTGTGTGTGTGTGTGTGTGTGTGTGGCAAGGTTTAGCAAACACCTGCTGAGCACCGTAGGCTTTCTCTGGGATCTCCGGTTTCCTCCTTCATCAAATTTGGGATAATTGGGCTCAGATCTTGCCTACTGGACCCTGTGGAAGAACAGCCATAGGCTAAACAGGCTATCCAGTATTAAGATGTTCAATTATTATTATTATTATTATTATTATTATTATTATTATTATTATTATTATTATTATTATTATTATTATTATTATTATTATTATTATTATTATTATTATTATTATATAAAACCCAGCAGTTCCCCTTTTCGAACAAAGCTGCTAGCTTGTTAAATATTGGTATGACTTGGCGCAGCGCACCTGGATCCAGGTTGTTATAAACAAAAGATATTTTGCCTTTAGTTAGATTTATAATTGCAGAAAGTTGCATCAACACTTGGAAATGGCAACAGATAAGATCCTACCAGAACGAAATTTGTGCACACATTTCAAAATGTTTAGTTCATAATTTCTAGAGTAACATTTTTTATTTACTTTAAGAATTTACTTGGCAGTGTCTATATTTTGAACATTCTTAGTTTAGTCGCCTCCTGACTGATTACTAGGCTGGTGTGCTATCTTTAATTTTTTTAGCTAAAAAAACTCTATTCACATCCCCCTTTTTTTGGGGGGGGGGGGGCTTATGATATTGGCATTTATGCAGCAAATTAAAGTTTAAGTAGAGGAAATTTGTGCTCCAAAGAAACGCGATCACGTCAAACCTATCTACTTGAACCAAAACCGATTTGTACAGAGAAAACTCGTTATAATGACACCATTTGTTCCTTTATAAATATGTCGGATAACTGAATATGTCAGATAAATGAATCAAATAACAAAGAAAATGAACTCAAAACTTGTGTCATTATAATGAATATGTAGGATATCTGAGTGTCACTATAATGAGGTTTCACTGTACTTCATAAAACTATGTAAGAAATATCCGCTTATGTGTTAAAAAGATGAAATACTGTTACAAGCGCAGTAGCATCTAGACTGGGAAACTAATATAAAATAAAAATCGACATT